>OX453278.1:11627011-11672011 GCA_949710005.1 Ricordea florida | reverse complement strand
CGAGGAAAATACCCGGATGGATAGTGCCCGTCCGTGAAAATGTGAATTTTCTGACAGTTATACCGTTTTTTTTAGGCAATGTATGTTGCGAATTATTGAAATTTCAGGCTGTGCACATGGATATAAATATTTGATTGATCTGCTTTTATTGGGTTTTGACTGTTTTTCAACGGGCGCGCGAAAGCAAATTTAGTGGTGAACAATAAAGACAATAGAGTGTTTATGTCTCGGAACTATCGGTCCGATAGTTGCCCCTTGGAAATTTGATGTTCTTAAAACTATCATATTTGCCCTCGAAGCTTCGCTTCTCGGGCAAATATTTGTTTTAAGAACATCAAATTTCCGCGGGGCAACTATCAGCCGATAGTTCCTCGACAGAAACACTCTATTGTTTAAATAGTGTGTCTCCGCGGACGAACACTATCGCGTCACGTGATCAATTTAAACCAATAAGAATCGGAGAAAATTTAGTGGTGAACTATAAGGGCTGATGGTGTCTCTTTGCGGATGAACACTATCGCTTGACGTGATCGATTTTAACCAATAAGAATCGGAGAAAATTTGGAGGTGAACTATGCGCAGTCAGAGTTAATTCTCTGTTTCATCAGTTATGTTATAGTACAACACGGCACAACGATTAATTGAGGTACATAATCGTTTCTCCATCGACTTTCCCCCGTCTGGCCTCTTAGCTCAGTCGGGAGAGCATCAGTAGATCTGTTCCTTGCGTCGTGGGGACGATTCCCTCCGTGGTCAGTGAACATATTCTCGTGTGGGTTTTTTATTCTCAATACTAGGGCTAAAACTCCGCTGGAATTCCAAGCTAACAAATTTACAATCAGAGTTTCTTGTCCGTTTTTCTTTTGTAGAGTGAATTGCAACAGAAGGAATCTCGTATCGCAGTGTTGGAGGAGGCTCTAACTGAAAGCGTATCAATCGCCGCTGAACGAGAGGAACTGCTGGCTCAGCAGGCTCAGGATGCTAAGGCAGCGACAAGTCGTGTTGAAGATATGGAGAGCGAAGTGGAACGAATGCGCATTGAAACCGCTGTCACTAATACCAAGAACGCTTCTTTGGTTCTGGCCTTGAACGAGAATGATATTATTTTGTCATTTTACAAGTCAGAAAGGCATAGAATGGTAGAGGAACTGCTAGAAATGAGGTACTTAATCTTTTTTTTCCTATAATTTGAAATTGTAGGTTTGCAGTATTAATGCAGTTTTGTGCAGTTTTCTAGAAGCAGTCTTCAATGGGATTAAAAAATTAAGTAATGGTCCGCGTAAGAACTAGGCAAAAGAACAATAGGCTAGTGCAATAGCTCTAACTTTTGATTGGCGCATAGAACAATGCTAATATTTGACCGTGAGGTAGACAGGAGGGACCAAGGCAAAATTAAGGAGAAAAATGTTGTTTATGTCGGGTTTTTCATTGGTTTTTCGGCGATTTTTGGCCGTCCGCCAATCAGATTCGTCGATTTAATTGATATTAACAATTAAAAGTTCACACTTTTGAATCGATTTTGCGTTTGACCTGCCTAGTTCTTACGCGGATCATTACTTAATATAGCATAACCGTTACAATGATGAATCATCAAGTCTGTGAATCCATTCTCGCAGAGGACAGGCTTATCTCGGGCTCACAAGTGCTTAGCGAGCAATGCAGACTTGGATTGGCTCATGCGAGGCTGGGCGCTTATTGACTTTAGGATGGGCGCAAATTCGAGTTTGGGTGGTTATTCGAAAAAATACTGTATATTGTGTTTTAATAGGGATGGGAATGAGGTAGGAGAAAAAGGAAAATGAAAGAGATATGCAAGTAAGATATTCGTTATCCTCTAAAGGAGGGAGAATATTTTGGGACTCTTGCCCCAAGGACGAAAATAAGAAGAATGTGGTCTCGAATGCTCCGGTTAAGACGTACTTTCCCAAAAGAAAAAGTTCAGTGAAATTTCTTTTAATGTATTTCAAGCAATAACAGAACATCAAATCGATATATAGTGATTTTAATTATTTCTCACGATACGGCACACGGGCCGAATGCTTTCCCCGCTATAATTTTGGCTCGTTAGAAATATTAATGTTACAAACTTAGTTCAAACATCCCTGCGTAGTGAAAAATATGCTACCGAAATCTATTAACTGTTGAAGAAAACGGATTGGGATGAGAGCAAACATAGTGAAAGCGAATTTTACTATCTAGAGGAAGAAACTTTCAACCAAATAAATAAACTATAAATCGCGACGAAGTTGAACAAGATAGGCACTTAAACAACTAAAACATTCAAAAGTTTACTGTATTTTATCTACTCATTTCGCGCTAATAACACTAATGGTGCGTTCCTTTGGTATGATCCAGATCTGGATTTGTGATTCGAGATCACACGGATCACGGCGCATCGAAGGAACCGATGAATCCTTGTGCAGAGTGGATAATAATAATAATAATAATAATAATAATAATAATAATAATGAACTTTATTTGAGTGTCAACTGTATTTAGCACTGCTGTACTAATTGGGGACACTGTAAAGCACAAATGAAATGAAATCAAATCATATTAAATTACAAATCATATTTTTTGTGGAGAGGGGAAAACCGGAGTACCCAGAGAAAAACCTCTCGGAGCAGAGTAGAGAACCAACAAACTCAGCCCACATGTGACGCCGGGGCCGGGAATCGAACCCGGGCCACATTGGTGGAAGGCGAGCGCTCTCACCACTGCGCCAACCCTGCTCCCCAAATTCATCGGTTTCTTTGATGCGCCGTGATCCGTGTGATCTCGAATCACAAATCCAAATCTGGATCATACCGAAGGAACGCACACTAAGAGAAAGACAAGTTACGATCTGTACATTTGGCGAAGATACTGTTCCACAGTTGGAGAAATGAGAGCCTTGGAAAATATTCCTCCCGGGGAGCTAAACATCTGTGCAGGTTTTTCATGGACGTCCGTGAAAAAGATAGCGGAGTCTACGAGCCAGGTTCGCTTGCATCTCTCCAGAGAAGTATTTAACGCCAGCTGTACGACAACAACTCCAGCACAAGTGTTATGAAAGACCAAGAGTTCACCAAATCGAGGGATGTCCTTCCAACGCCAAAGAAACAGGCTGCCCGCGAGCTAACAGAAGATGAAGAAGAGTTGTCGTTTCAAACCGGTCAGTTTGGGGAAGGCGACCCCGAAGTTTTCCAACGTACGATGTGGTTTGTGCTGTCTTTGTATTTCGGGTTTACAGCGTGAGACGAGTGTCGAAGACTGCGGTGCTTTGATATAGCAGTAGAAGATGATCCAGTTAGTGAAAAGCAGGTCCTTGTGTCGAAAGCCGAACGAGGATCAAAAACAAGACAAGGAGACGGCCACTGCAGGGCTTTAAGCCCAAAAGCCCACGCCACCTGCAGCGAGAGCTGTCCAGTTCATCTTTAAATTCAGTTTTCCAGCCATCGTCCTGACGAAATAAAGAAACCCGACGCCCCCTTTTTCCTGGCAGCAAACCATAGCAAAGCGCCTGACAATCCGGTCTGGTACAATCGAGCACCTCTCGGACAAAACAAGATCGGAGAATTTTTGACGAAAGCGGCGAAGAATGTAGGGCTGCCAGGAAATGTAACCAGGCTGAGGGTTCCTGTTAATTATGTCTACCAACTAAGTGGGCATGAGGATCTAAAAATCTTCGATTCTTGCGAGACAGCGTCAGACGAACACCAACGCAAGGTATCTTTGGTTTTGAGCAGCGGCAAGAAGAAATCTCCTATCTTTTCAAACGCTGCACCAGTTAAACCAGCAGTCAAAGCCTGGGAGCTAGAGCCATTCAAACAGCAACAAAAAAGCAAACTCCTTTGGGTGAAGAGCAAGGCTTCTCTGGCATTTTCACTGGTTCCAACATCAGAAACATCAAGGAATGTGCGTTTAATTTTTCATTCAACAGAGCGCCTCGCAGCAGTGACGAAGACATCCATCAGTCAAAGCCACGAAAACGCCACGTTACTATTTCAGATCAGTGACTCTGATTAAGATTAAGTCGAAGTTTCATAACAGTTAGATTTGTCAATTCCATCGCCAGTGCAGCAAGTTTTAAGTCGTTAGGAACGTTAAATATCGGCGTGGTCGCGTCGTCATCCATATTAATTGAACATTCGATCGATATCTTCAACCGTGCAGAGCATGGGTTTTTTTAACAGTTGCATTGTGGTACACTCACTTTGGACGTTTGAGAGATGATTCTCATTTCAATGACTTTGCATGGCTTTTTTTTTTCTTTTACTTCTATGTGTGTACTCACGTGTCAAAATAATAGTCAACCGCTGAAAATCATGCTCACATTATTTTCTTTGGTCTTTGGTGCTTTGTAAGCTTGCGGGAAGTTACGTCATGTCCTTCATTTCTATCTCTTTTCCCACTTTAAAAGGAAGACATCCAAAAAAAAGAAATAAATCAGAAGTTATTTACAGGACAAGGTCGGTCCGTGTGTGAAAAACTTTGCCCTTGGTCTTGTGCCCTCGGTCTTCGGCCTCGGGCGTATTCAAGACCTCCCGCACAGTTTTTTTCCCATACGTACCTCCCCCCCGGCAAATAACATATATGTGTTTGCAGGCAGAATGCATTGCTGGCCACTATCTCTGAGAAGGATGCCAACATAGCACTGCTGGAGTTATCACCAACAGCCGGCAGTGACATGGAAGTCAGGAAATTCAAGGCTGAAAAAGATAAACTGGTCAATGAACTGAAAGAGCAGGTACGATGATCTGTGATGGATGTACTTGATTGATTGATTGATTGATTGATTGATCGACCGTTTGATTTTTAAGAGTCACGCAACAAGTGGTTTTATCAAACAAGTTAATAAATATAAGTTTTACTACCATTTGATAAAAAGGAAGTCAACTTCCATTGAACAACTCGTTTCAGAAGCCCCTGGTTTTGGGCTCTTTTTTTGTTGTGTTTAGTAAATGAAAGATCCTCGCAGTTATGTAAGCAACGTGGCCAAGAAAACGCTTGAAAAAAATCAGGCTTGAACGGGATTATATGAAATTTTGATATATATATATATATATATATATATATATATAAATTGCACTAAGGAAAAGAGTCTCAACCATTTAATAATTTAACCCTTTGACCCTATATATACATTCAGTTTTTGTGTATTTGCAATTTCCCACCGACCCAACACCAGTTTGTTTAGAAAATAACCCTTTTATATATTTTTGTTTTTTTCGATAGATCAATTGAATTATCGATCGATTGGTTGATTTACTGACTAATTGATTGATTGATATAATTGGTCTATTATCGATCGATTAAGTCCATTCGAGTCGTTTGTTTGATTGATCTTACATTCACAAATTTCGTGATTGTAGGATTGATGAATACATCATTAAAGAGACTGATCAGTGGATCGTTGAGTTGTGGAGTGATCGATTTGTTTCTTGTTTTATTTCCTTTCGAATGATTTCATCTTTAATCATAATTTAGCTGCTATTTATGTTGTTGTAGACGCAAAAGCGGATGACGCTGTTATCCAATGAAGAAGATAAAGAAATATCCCTGTCAATTGAACTCGCCCAAGCGCCGAAAGAAAAGGTTTGAAAATTTCAGCTTTATGTAAGTGACTTCTGTCTAGAACACATCGTACAACCCACAGCACTTAACATACGTGATGTCTCTGTTGTTATTGTTGTTTTGTTGTTGTTGCTGCTGCTTCTTTAAGATAGATTCGTCAACTCCTGTATGCAGTAACCATGTTGGGTTTTGCCTTTTGCCTGAAAAGTGCGGCTTTTGCGGCATTCGTTGTCCCGTTACTTTATCCGGCGACTCGACTTAGCTCTTGGACTTACATGTAAAAGCCTGTATAGTGCTCGTGCACCTCTTAAGGATTAATTCTGGTCAATCCTTCCTGATCCATCTCTTAAGCCGTTCTCAGTAACATAGATAGAACAGTGTTGTCATATAGTGAGTCCACTCTAAGGTCGCACTCCTTTGAATCGCGCTCCTGCAGCGCCGCGAAGATTTAGTCTTTATTCCTTTCTGTAGGCAGGGATGTAGATAAAAGCCGGGAGCCGGGAAAATTACCCGGCTGTGAGTGTGATTTTTCCGGCTGTAAAGGCGAGCAGCCACATCAAAAAGGACTTACTCTCTCTCCTAAATGTTTCCAGAGGAATTTCAGCATTTTTTTATGTACTCGCACCTTTGTTTCTCTTTTACTTCAACTGAACGTAACACTCCATTTTGTGGATCAATATCAGTTTCTGGGAAACTGTGCACCTACCCCTCCCCTAATCCAACAAGTTATAATGAGCTAAAAAGTTAGCGTTAAGGTTGGTTTAGGGGAGGGGTAGGTGCACGGTTGCCCAGAAACTGATATTGATCCCTGGATCAATATCAGTTTCTGGGAATCTGTGCACCTACCCCTCCCCTAATCCAACAAGTTATAATGAGCTAAAATGATCCCATTTTGTTGAGTTCGAACGATCGCATTGAGTTTTTGTTTGCAGGCTCAACCCGTTGTGTCAGCGGTATTTATTGATTATGTAAACATACTAATGAATGCCAAATCGCGAATTCACTGGGAAAAGTTCCAAAAGGGATCAATTTTGCACCCCAAATGAAGGAAGACACGTTTCCGAGAGTCTAGATTTCTAAATTTTCCGGGGTATGCATGCCCCTGGACCCTCCTAGATGTATAGTGACAAAGTCATGATAAAATGAGCCTCTAACTCATCATACCCGCCTATGATATCAACATTTCCGCCAGTTAAAATATGTATCTACATCCGTGTGTAGGATCTCCAGTGTTTTGGCAGCAATGCCCAGTTCAGCAGTCCCCAAACCCGGTTTAATTTTCTCCATGTACAGTCACCAGTCACTTCCACTTTCCTGTTCTTGTAAAGGTTAATCTAAGGATTCCCGGCTGAGAGAACCGACATAGCGTTTTGTTTTCCTGGGTGTATTCGTTAATGTGTTTGTACTGTTAACTGCAGATTTTAGAAGCTGTGTCGTTGATAGAGGACAGCATGGAGAAGCTACAACAGTATGGAGAGGAGCTGATAGAAATATGTCAAAAGCATTTCCCAGATGTGCTCAAAAAACTCCCCAGGCTTCAAAGACGACAAATGAGCAGCTCTGAACAGCTTAAGAATTCTACTCAAAAACAGGTGCGTCTCTTCCGATTACAGCATTAATAATATACATGAAAAAATTACTTGATTCTGATTGGCTGAGAGCAGTGCAGTTCAAGTGTAACACCAGTGCAAATTACACATCGATATTCTGGATTATATGCTTTATTTCTAAACGAACCGCTTTGAGTTCGTAGCGTTATCAGCTGATCTTAATCAGCCAATCAGTAAACAGTGTCAAATCCGCATCAAATGCTCACTTTCTGTCCGCAGTGAGATCTTCCGGCACTTCCTGCAGGCGAATTTTTTCATGTTTATATTATTAATAAGTAATCATACGGTTTTTCTCTTTCAATTTGGAATTAATTTGCACTTGTGAGTTTTTCAAAAAGCTGAAATTGCACTCGCCGAAGCGGCTTGTGCAATTTCAGCTTTTTGAAAAACTCACTCGGGCAAATTAATTCCAAATTGAACTCGAAACCGTCTGATTACCTTTACTAACTCTTTGAGAAATTTCTGCTAACCCTTTGCGGACTCCCGAGATGGGAGTACTGATTTGCTTAAATGAGCGCTATAGCCATCACTTTCTGGTAAGTCCCATCAACTTTTTTTGGTGTTTGATATGTGATGAAACACCCCCTCCGTGTTGAATATATCATATAGATGACGTCAGTAGTTGTTGCCCTCGTCCATGCTGCAACTATAATTGAGCACTCCTTTGGATTTTCTTAAGCTCCAAATTCCGCGACTGTCCAAACCTGCTGAGCTTGTCTTGTATGGTATTCTCCTCATTAACGGGGTGTTTTTAAAAGACGTAGCTCTCATATTCTAGCCTGCTGCTGTTTTTACTAAAGTTAATCCGGAGTAGGTATGAGGCACAGTAGTGTCGTGGTTAGCGTGTAGGACTTCCGAGCAGGAGGTTTGGAGTTCGAGCCCTGGTACTGGCACTGTGTTGTTTCCTTAGACAAGAAACTTTACTCCACACTGTCTCTCTCCACCCAGGTGTATAAATGGGTACCAGCGATACAATGCTGGGGGTGACCCTGCGATGGACTAGCATCCCATCCACGGGGGAGTAATAATACTCCCAGGTGCTTCATGCTACAGAAACCGGGATAAGCTCCGGCCGCGTGGGCCTTTGGCCCGTGTGCGCCTTTTAGTTATGAAACCGAATTAGTCGAAATTAGTGCAACACACATGACATGTGATACGTTCGAAGTTTATTGCTTAGGAAGGTTTCTGTTCTGCTTGCAGCTTTTGGACAAGTTAGAGAGTTTAGAGAGCGACATGCAGCTTCTTCAGGAGAACATTCACAAATTACTCGAACTGATTGAAGATTTCAGTGATACGTGACCTCAAGCTGGCCATTGGTATCATCAAGGATTAAACTGGTTATACAGGAAAACAAGACAACACGTGGTGATGATGAGTCATGGTCCCGTAGAAGGGTCTGTCGTAGCCCTCTCTCACTCAGTTCAGGACTTTAGTGCATCCTCGAAAAAGAATGGAAATTATCTGCCTTGAAGATCTTTTTAAACTGTGGGCTGTGCCACAGGAAATCATTGTTTGGTACACTGCTCGAGAGTGCGTGAACTTCAACAAGGGAGCGGAGTGTTAGGCGCAAAGGGAAACATTGTTTGTCTTTTTCTCCTCTTCCCAACACCATCAACCACCCCTCCCCAATCCTCTATATCTTGTTTTCGTCTTTCCCACCAGGTGCGGTTTTCTTTGAAAAGCATTTTTTTTGGTAGCTAAGTTAAGTTGTATGCGAATGCATGTTGTAAACAAAAGTGGCATCTTTCTACCCACCGCTTGGTAAAAAGGATAGAAAGTGGCTTAGCGTGATAAACATTACTGGCAAAAAAGGTTTAAACTTTAAGTTCTGCTTGCATAGCATGAGTGTGGCCAAGAAGTTAAATCTAACGTAGTGTTTTTCCTTAATTTCGTTTGAGGCCTTATCGCTCTGCTTAGTCGCTCTGAAAACGCATGTCATAACAATTCACGTTGACATCCTGTGAATTTAATGGGAAAATGAACGGTTATTTCGATTTAATAGATAGTAGTTTTTGAAACGCTGCAGCATTTCACCTTCTGGAAACGTCTCTTGGTCTCGATAGGACACGTTTTATTGTATTTCATGTCTAATCGGCAGCCTTTCTACTTAACTGATTATTTCAACTCAGTTACACTGTTAATCTTCGTCTAGACAAGCTTTTACAGAAAACTGAAATTCCATATGTAAGCCACAACTCAAAAGAAAAAAGCAATTTGCGGTAGGAGTTTGTGTCGTGTACGCGAGAACAGGTTTGATTTTAAGAAACATGGCTTTGTCTCGCTGCACTTGGTTTTTTTCTGTAGGAGACCAAACACCTGCAAATCGATTGTTTGACACCAAAGCAGTGCTAACGGGTGATGAAACTGTGAAGTATGTGTTTAACCTTCCTGTGGCTAAGGATAATCGTTCTCGCAAATGTCATTATGTCTGCCTGGTTTGTATACGAGAAGAAACGTTGTAAACGGTCGCGGGGCAGGTGCGTGCGAGTTATGTTCACGCAATCTTCTCGGCTTAGTCACGAACGTATCTGCCGTTGTTTCTCTCAATACCAAAGTAGTCGAACTTCCTACTGTTATAATCACACTACTACTTCACACTCTTATGTAACTTTTGTATGGCTTTTAGGTTTTCTACTCCGTCGAAAGAACTTATAGATTCAACTCGGATTTTCTCGCGAAGGAATCTTGTCGCTGAAATCAACCAATCGAAGTGCAGTACAGACAGGTGCCAATCAAGATGATCCGATTCGGATAAAAGTAACCAAAAAATGCAAAGTATTGAACGTAGAACAGAGAATGAATTAAGACGAAGTTTATAAGCTATTGACCTTCATTTGGCCAGATTAGCGTTCGAAATAAAAAGCGCAGTTCGAGGTAGTCTTTAGAAAAGAAAGCGTTATATAATATATTTTAAAATACAAGAATTCCTTAAAATAAGTATTTTGTTACTATGTACAACAACTGAAGGTGCTTGACCAAATTAGGGAATGCTCGCTCTGTTGTTTGTGTAAAACGCAACACATTTAAGTGTTTAATTGACAGTTAAACTGGAATTTATAAATGAAATACAGACTTGTTAGGATATTCGATAGTAGTGGGATTTGTTTTGAGTCGCGTGTTTAATTGTTTCTATGTTTGTTTTCTCGCACGACATAGACCAAACCTGCCCTTAACTGGAATTTCCATAGTTCGTCATATCTATCTGCGATATGAGTTTTTCTGAAGTAGATGATTTTTGCTTCAGTTTGCGCGTTTTTAAAGGTGCAGATAGTCGCAAACCACCCAGCAAGACGTGAAGCGGCCGTTATCGCTTTTATCTTGTCTGTTGAGATTTTAATTACTTTAATGCGAGAAAGTTGAGATGTGGCGTGGTATTCAGGGATTAGATCCCTTTACAAACGATTAACATTAAACAGGCATCGATCTGTTGAAATAAAGTTGCATTGCGGCCACTTCAACACAGCTTGGAACGTGTATCCACTGCCTAGGCACGAGTGCTTTGAATTGATTTGTTAACCACTTAAAAGCAGAGAGACTGCAAGGGCAGACGTAACTATGGACAAGGGGTAAGATATTTTGTATTGAGTGATTTTGTCCGCTTCGCCATTATTAAAACGGCAGAATCTCGGACGAGGTTATCGCTGTAATTGAACAGATTTGACTAATTTATGAATCACTAGCACTTGAAAAACACTTCTGTGAGAAGAAATCGGGTAGTATAATTCAATGAATGAACCAGTACAGACGAGTTTGACCTGCCAGTTATCAAGTTAAGTCGCCAATATCCTCAACACGGTTTCCTCTGTTGAAAAGCGGCAACAAGTCGCTCTCCGTCTCATCTTAAAATCCATTTCATTTAACGTAGATAATGGCAAGGTGTGTGGAAGCTTACAAAAATGTATCATTGTCTAGAAATGGGGTTTTTGTGGGAAGCCCCTTTTTCGGCGCACTGAGTTGCTTGCCCGTTGTATCTCGTGAGTTACAGTTTGAACTCGAAACAAGGCCATGCATGACAAAGCATCTGAGATGAGGGCATATTATTCATGGTAGGCCACCATATATTCACTAAATATAGTGCTTACAGGGGTATACAAGGGTTTACAAAGGTATATGCTTGTAAACCCTTGTATACCCCTGTAAACTGACTATATGGTGGCCTACCATGAATTATATGCCGAGATGAGTGAGTTAGTTAAACCTGCACAGGGCGCCTGAGAAAGTCGCACTCAAATGCCACTTGAAGTCCAAACCAATCGCATAATGTCAAAGTAAAGCCGAACAATGAAGGTAACAAAGTTGTAGACAAAAATTCAGTATAATCCCACATTACGCACGTGAAAATTCGTGTTGTTGTTGAAAACAATCATTATTCGGTAAATTCACCCAAATCCCTTCATCTTTCCTTAGCCCAACAATTTTTCTCAGAAAAAATCTTTGGAGCGCATTAAAAATATTTCCGCTGAACAGTAGAAATTTGTTACTCTCGACTGGTGACAGATATAGTGTCATTGCAGTAGAAAGTTGTCTAGAGATAAGGGTTTGTCCGTTAACCATGTCAGACCTACACGTGGGGTATCCACATACAGCCAGAAATGGCCTCTATCCAATAACATGGCTTCAATCCCCTTGAAAACATGTAAACACCTTGAGTCCAACAATCTGCTTTAGACAGCTTATATCACCATTCACGAGAATCACCCGGAAAAGGTTAAAGTTGTCTGGTTATTACCATGACAGTGTGTTTTTAGCATACCTCGTACAATTAAACCAAATGCATATTTTGCTCTTTTTTGGGCGGGGGTGGGGAGGTGGGGGGGGGGGGGGGAAACAGCGAATCTGAAAAATAAAAAGTAGTCATTTTCGGTTTTATTCCAGTCTTGCCTGACACTAACATCTATTTTTCTTCGTCATCCCAGCAGAGTGCAGGACTACAGGAGATTTACCTCTCTAAGTCCCTTCTCAGTCGCCCGACTCTTTTCCCTTCTGTATGGCTACCTTGGGGGATAGAAAAATCAAGCCATTAACTCAAAGTACAAATTTCATCTTACTGTTAAATCTCAGTGCATGAGCAGTTGCAATCCAACTATCTGATACATTTTCCGGGAGCGGGCAGATTTTTTTTCATCGGGCGCGCTTTTGTTTTGATTAATTTCCCCAGTGAAACCTCTCAGAAAAAGCTGTAAAGCGAGAATTGACAGCGGCCATATTTAACTAGCTTTTGCGCCATTTTGCTTTTTCTTCAAGTAAAACTCACTGGCACAAGAATTACCCAGAACACCCAGCTATATTCACCTCCTAAGGGACGGACCATTAGAAAAGTGATGGGCTTGGGGGGATGGGGAAAAAAACAAAAAAAAATCATGCAAGGGAAAATGCCAAGAAAAAAAATTCATGCAAAGAAGAAGAGAGGGAGGCCCAAAACCTGTTTGAGTTCTTAAACATTGTCGTTCAAACCACCACGTGCATAATGACCAGTAAGATACAATTTTATTTAAAATAATAAACTTGTCTTCAAGACACACTTTGTGAGCCAAAGGAATGTTGTTGGCGTGCAGTGAGGTACGACCCGAATGTTTGACCAATCAAAACACGCCTACTAATTGACATATAGTAGCAAGATCCGGTTTGCTTGCTATACTGACGTAACTGACGATGTAAAATACCCAGTCATATGAAATAACTTACTGGTAAAAATAAAAAGTTCAAGTCTTCATCGTATGACATTCAATAGAAGTGATACATGATAGAAAACGTTTGGGTTCGTGAACAGTGTAGTACGGTCTTACAATGGCAGTTATTCAGTAAGTATTCGCACGCTAAAAATCCATCTGGTATGATTTGTTAGGTTACATTATCAATTAATAACATTGTATTTGTATTATCATTGCAATGATCAAAAAGGCACATTAAGATTGTTTAGGGTTAATTTATTCAGTAAGGATTTAAACTAATCAGGTAAACTAGATAGTCTAATTGCAAGAGATAACTGTAAAATTTCACGGTATTGGAGCAGCGATAGTAAAATTAAGATCTGGGCCCCTGTCCCCGAAAAGGAGCTTAAGATTTTACGACGGCGACGGCAACAACAACGCCGCAAAACAATGATATCATTGGTTAAGAGAGCATTAAATAATCGTGCTGCACGTGCAGCACGGATTCTTGCGGTACTCCACATAACGACGACGTGAAATTACCAAATTTGAGGTTTTGACGACAACGTAAACCTGCAACGGAGAATTTCTCATTCTCTATTTTAACTCTGAAACCGCTCGTACCAATTTATTTTTAGGATATTTCGCCCATATTGTAGGACGTGAATAAAACTGAACAATCGCGAAAGACTTTGGATCAAGCAAAGTTATATTTTGAGGTGACGTTTTCGTCGACCGTCGCCGTCGTAGATCTTAAACTCCCTAGTTTTTCAGGGAGCAAATATGGAAGTAACAGATTCTTTTACTTATTTAAAATGGGTCTGCAAAAATGAATGTTTTTCAATCTGTCCACCGTTTGCCTTTGCTATTTCCTGCTATGATTAGTTTATTATCATATCCGGGCTATCAGAGTTTGCTCATGATTACACAACCAACCACTGGATTGTCGCCACCGCACTGCACCTCATAGGGAAATTATGCAGTACAAGCCAACATGTACGGGTGACAATGCACGTACCGGAATACGGAAAACAATGCCGGAACTTTCACTGATAAAAGGCATTTTATGTCGTTTGAATTCCCTTTTAATGATAGGCTTGAGAGAAGAAGATCTGTAGCACATTCAGTCAAATGTAATTCACTTTTAACGACCGACCGGCGTGACTGTGTTTATTTCGTTATGGAACCGAGCGCGCCCTGATTGCACACCGCGCTGCAGAACCTTGGCGCCAAGTCCGTTTCCCGCTCTTTCATTATGAAATGGCGGTACAGACTGCTTGCTGTGATATCAAAGTTCTAGATCTTGCCTAATTTGCGACGCTTCTCGGACACTTTTCTTGGGTCTTCGTTTATCATTTATTATTCCAATCATGCTCAAGAATGAATAGCACAGCGTCGTGTTTACAACTATGTGAGGGGAAGACAAGTAGACATCGTCTGAACCAATGACTGGCGAGTCAGCAGTCGGTCTCCTTTGAGAGTTGACCTCAACTGGCCTCGTGGAGGAAAAAGACAGCGCCGCTATGAATACAGATACACTTTGTTATTTCATTTAATGGATACTTGTTACTCTAGCCTTTCTCAAGAGTCCTATTTAAGATTGTGATTACCCAAAAGTGCGGTATGATCGTTCTTAAAGCATTTGCGAACTGAGGGTTGGAATGAAAGAAAACAATTTTCTTTCCGAGTGAAACCGTCGAGCACTCACCAAATGTCGGCGAAATACTAAAAGCAATGTTGTAAATGCTCTCGCTGGTTCTGCCTCTTCCTTTGTTTAATTTTTCCTGTTCCGATGCGCTTTAAAAGATGATTTTATTAGCTGAACGAACCACTAAAAACTGTAGGCAAAAAAGCAGTTTGTTCATACTTGAAAAGAAAGTCGACTTCTTGTTTTAAAGCCACTGACTTGTTTTAATAACAATAATGGTGAGTAAAGCCGTATAAAGCTGTATTTCGTACAGGGAAATAAAATTCTCTCACAAAATAATCGCTGCTCCTGCAAGTTAATGTTTTGAACCAAAGTTGAATATTGTCAATTTCAGAACAAAGGCAACTGCGAAGAGCACGAATAGTGAACAGTAAAAAATTCTGTTAGAAATATTAAGATTCGTAAAATATTAGTATAATTTAGATACATTCGGCTGAAATGAGTTCCAGAACAGATGTAATTCTGTGATATAATGCTTAAATTCCACAGTTGGAATCTTGTGTTCGGAATTTCCTGAAGGCTATCAAGGTTGACCAAGCTGTATTGGTCTTTGTTTGAAGTTTCGCGGTGTTTAATAAGAGAGCAGTTGAAATATTTGCGCGTTACCGGGAATACGTCAATAAATGTTACCCGTAGGCTATCCTCTATCATTTTTAAAACATTAATTACATTGATCCATTCAACGAAAGCTGTGTCCGTGACACTTTTATGCCATATTTTTTTTAACTCAGGTACGGTCAGCTACCGACTTCCGAAGACAAACACAGTGAACTTCGCTCTGGATTCTCACAAGACCCGCAAACACAGGTAAGAGGTGGAAATGAAAAACAAACATTGTACACAGCGTAAATTAATATATACAGTTCTGGGTTTCCGTCAATTCAACCTCATGACAGAGTCGAATAACGAATCGAAAGAAAGAATCGAATAACGTGTAACGCACGAGAATTTATCAGAAAAAAATTGTGTAGAGATTAGAAATTAAGTATGAAATCTGTAAATAAAAAAAAAAGGTTATCCACCGTCATGCTCGTCGTTTACTCAGTTGAGTATGACATGAGGTACTGTGTCCACTATCAGTAAAGCGTAGCAGAACACGCCATCTATGAGAATCTTAATTACTTTGAACTATGGGCAGAACTTAAAGGCAAGTAAATTATAAACATGGTAAAGGATTGCTTTGCAACTGAATCAGTTTTTTGTCTCTGCCAGTTCATGGTTTCATAGTGGAACAGAGTCACTCTGTGCCATAAGCGGTCGAGTAGAACTGACTCTGCCCCTTTGTGAACGGTGCAAAGAGCTGTAAATAAACTTCGATTGACCTCGAAAAATTTATCTGATCACATAACAACATAAGCAACCGTAGAAGGAATAGAAAACCTGTGACTCTGGATTTATAGACAGTATAAATTCAGACCTGAAGCACGACTTGGTTACTAGTCGCTGCAAAATCTTGCGCAACGACAGTAGTAACTCAGTGATCATTGAGCTATTTGTAATCTTTCGTCAGTCATATCTAGACAGCAAATATAAATTACATGTACAATACAGCTGCTGAATATGTATCACATTAATAAGTTGTCTGGGAAGAGTACTTCAATGTGATTGAACGTTTAAAATATTGAACTTTGAAAATATGTGGTAAGGGTTGGTTTTAACGAGTGTAGTGACGTCATCAAGAGTTATCAAGTACGGGTTGAAGTGCAGGTATAACTGTTTGTTATAAGTTGCAAACGAAGCCGGTTCCTCAACCCATTCCTTAAATAAACTCTTAACTATTATTAATGACAGACCTGTCTCATTTAGGAAGTTTATATTATATAACTTCCAGACGGTGACGTAAGATTACACAGCATACAGTCGCACTGTCAAACCTTACAGCTTCACGTATCACCACGTATATCGAATTACAAAGGCAAAAGAAAAATGCTCAAAATTTCCGTGGTTTTATTAACAAGCAATGATGTCTTGGTAACAACTTTAAACCATAAAAAGCCATATCTTTTTAAATCTAGTTTTCAGTAAGACTCTGTAAAGAAATTATGAGGTGTGTCCTACGTGGCAGCACATTCCCCAAACCACTATAAACCGCTTCCCGTAACTGCCTTTGAATGCCGGACAATGTATCGTCTCTGTTAGAACATTCAAAATACAGTAACGTATTTTTCCTCACTTAAAGAATATCTCTGGAACAGAGGGCCTTGTCTTTATTTCTTGTAAATAGAGTCCGATGAAGTTAAAATTCTTAAGCTTGAACAGTTAAAGGCAGCTCACAAACTCCTAGAATCCGGCACATGTTGTGGATATAGACTAGAGACGTTTTTCAGTGAAAATATAGACTTGGGGAGTTCCAGCGGCTTTGCTGGCGTGGCCCGTCTAGTCTTTGTAACATGAGCTCAATGGCAAAACAAGAACGCAAGATTGTTGGATTACCAGTTTACGAAGGAATGTTCTCAGCACAGCGGTTTTATAATGTCGGTAATTATTATCACCCTGAGAAGGTTACAAGTATTCAACAGGTCCCGCGATGTAGGGGTGTTGTTAAAAGGGGAAACTAAAGTGGCCATGGATCAGTACTTAAGAACACCTCAGACATCGAGCCTGTCTGTCGAACCTTTGGTAACTCCAACTTCAATTGGATGGCTTAACGTAATCTTTTAGAGGTAAAACTCGTCGAAATCCGCACAAAAACGTTTTATTAGTTTCCGTGATCGTGCGATAACCTCGTGACCGTAAACCGCCACAAAAATGCGAATGTATCCGCAAAGCGAACGTTGCGAACCTCAAACGTTAGCCACAAAACCGCTAGAGTATATAATATATCCTCAATTACAGTAACCCGTCGCAAATTTCACATTAATAGGGAGCTTAAGCACGCGCGTTTTTGAGACGCGGACGTCAACCGGAAGAGAACATTACGCGTGCCAGGACAGTGGTGTCTCCCAGATTTTTATAGTGATCATCTCTAATGAAGAAAAGATACTTATCAATGTAAATGTGGTTGTGTGAAGACAAGTTAAAAGGGAAAACAGCCTACTTCCGGTTGCCGTTCGCGTCTCAAAAACGCGCGTGCTTAAGCTCCCTAAATGAAGGCGGCAAGAGAAAATGAGATAAGAGAACGCATCTTCCATACTAGGTTCTCTTACTAAGATAAAGGGACAGAATCTATTTTTAGATCCGGAAACTGTTTTAACTGACCAATGGCTGATGTCCTTCTCATCACGTGGTTGTAATTTCAATGCGCCATGTGGAAACCGCGCAGCCATGGGACGAGATATAAGTAGTTTTCGCGCTAAAAATTAATTCTGTCCCCTTGTCATATCAGACGGGGTTATGTTCTCTTTCCTCATTTTCTCTTGATGAAGGTTTGTATATAGGATCTACGTGCGTATGTTTACAATTTGTGTAAACATACGCACGTAGATCCTGAAGGAAGAGTCGTCGAATTAGAGTCAAAGGTGCTCTGCTTGCGGTCTCATGGTTGCATTTTGAAGAATTAAAAATCGTGCTGGAATTACTGGAAGCCAGGACCCTAAATATGACAACGCTTTAGATATGCATAGAACGTGAGAGCGGACGCATAAATTTGGACTGAAGTGTTTACCTTCCTCCGTCTCGTAGGATATAGGAAGGGTGGAAATGAATTGTATCTGAAAAAGTTGGCTTTGTTTTACAAACTTGTTACCCGTGTCTCGGGAAAACAGTCAAACAATAGAAGCCTACTTCTCCTTTGAAATATTCCAGTATCTCTATATCCGAATTCACGTCACAAGAACAAAATGAGATTCCATACGTTTTTTCACTCAAGCTATCCAATCCATCAGCCAAAAAAGGCAAAATTCAAAATACTCTCTCAGCTTAACTAATATGTAAATAATCGGTCGTTTTGTCAAAGTCCTAGCCTCGTTCAAGTAGTCACTCTCTAGTCATTATACATTGCCCTTTCAAAGAATTTAGAAAAATTGGGTAAGAGCGAGATTGGCCTGTAATTTGAAAATATATCGGATGCATCAGATTTAAATATTGGAATAAGTTTAGCTACTTTTAGCTTATCTGGAAAAGTACCTTTGAGGAAAGATAGATTTAATCAATGGTTCAGCGGTTAAATCAAATGTCTTTTTGATTACAAACATTGAGATATTATGATATCCAGGGGCTTTCCCAGCCTTAAAAGAATTGCATATAGTGCTTAATTCTTCGGTGTTGGTAGGTTTTAAAACAAGAGATTATTCAACAGAACTCCTTAAAAAAGACTGGAAAGTAGTGTTAATCTTAGGCATTTTACTGGCCAGGCTAGGTTAGGAGCTATGTTCGTAAAGTACTTTCAAAATTGATTTGCAATGTCTATGGGATCGCTAATTGCTTTATGATCACATGTGAATGAGGCAGGTAACTTCGGTTTAATAAACCGTCTGTTAATTACCTCATTTATCAATTTCCAAGTCTCTTTAATAGGTGGGTAGGTTTTGAGGTACCGAAACCAAGTTTAAGTTTGGTAAAGTAAGCGCTTGACCAGCACAGGAAACAAGTGTCAATACCTAACGCCATGACTTCCACTGGCCCGCGGTCAGGCGGGTTGAAAACTATTATTGTGCGCGCAAACAATAATAGTCATCAAATTCAATCAGTAAATTGTCTAATACCATTTTCATATGTAAATTCTTTAGTGCCTTGTAAAGTAAAGTAAATGATAATAATAACAGTAATAAAGATAATGATTACCCGAATTATGATAGTCTTGTATAACGCCACTTTTATGAAAAGTCACACATGTCAGAGGTACTATACAACACCGCCATTTTGAGAATATAACCGTCATGATCTTTACCCTTATTTAATTGCACTATGACAGGAGCCCATAGGCTCCTGACTATGATCATACTAAAAATTCATGTGCTACCCTAGTCAGTCAATGGCTCAAGTCAGGCCCAACGAAGGGGGAAGGGGGTGGGGTTAGTGGGATACCAATATACCCGATTTCCCCACCCCACCCCCTCGTAGGATACCAACATACCTCAAAATTGTAATACGTATGATACTAAATACCTAAACAAAATATACTTATAATTCATGTCTAATAAATACTGAATACCTAAAATCTAGGAAAAACAAGATACTCCATTCCCAAATTGTTATAAAAACATACCATATGCCTGAATTAAAAGGGCGCCAGATACCGTATACCCAAAATCCCTGGCCTGGCCTGTCAAGTTAAAACGTGGTCGCTTGCCTGGTCTTCAAGTTGCCTCGATGCCAATTTTAACGGGTTGTTTTAAGGCCAGATTCCCCGAAGAGTAGCGACTCTTTTTCCTGGTTAATGTGATTTTCTCGTGGTTGGAAGGAAGGATTTGATCTCTTCTTGTGCAATTTGGTTCTGAGTATTTCCAGTGCTAATGGCCTGGATCGAATCGGTTGGTGCAGGAGACTCACGGTAGGCCTCAACAGCCTTAGGCTATATTAATGAAATCATTAACTTTTAGATATTTAAGATTGAAACCCTAAAGTGCCGGTTTTAAAAGCTTTAACCTACTGTGAGCAATGTTAAGTGCTTTTAATGGTGCGGAAGGTCTATTAAACAAATGATGCAAGCTTACAGTATTATTGAGGCATGAATTAGGGCTGCGCACAATTAAGCGTCTTGAAGGTTGCCTTAGGCCTCGCCCACACTATGCCGGATAAATTTGAAAACGCAACTTTATTATTACGGTTAGGCCTTCCGTCCACACTACAACGCAAATATCCCCATAAAAATTTTCGCGAAAACGGAACTTTTTGAATACGCTCTCTAAAGTGGAACAATTTGAAAAGCCAACTTTTTGTATTAATGTGGACGGAAATCTTTTCTTATCTGGAACTTTTTGAATACGCTTACGTCATTTTGTCAAGTGTCTCTCGGTCATAAATTCAGTGCAACATGGCGGACAACACCATGTTTTCTGTGTTGTTTACAATAATTTCTTCTTTAATAGATTATTTAGAGGTAAGTATTGCTTTGGTTCAGTTGAATATTGTATGCGAGAGAATCAGGAATAACTTAAGACAGTCATTGGTGTCTCATGACTAACTTGTCGTGAATGGCCTGGTATTTTCTGTGACAAGACTCCCAATCGATGTTTTCCATTCACCTTCGATGTTTTACGTAGTCCATTGTAGAACTAGGCAACAATTTCACTTCGTCATCGGACCAAGAGAAGTAATATGTCTTATCTTTGGCATTAGTTGTTTGCTTTTTATGTCGTAGCATCTTAAGTTTGAATAAATTTAACAAAGAAAAGTGGAACGCGACGAAACCCTGGTAAATAACAGCATTTGGCGGGAAAGGTAACCATCACGGGATCAGTGTTATGCTTTACTGTGAGCATGCTCAAAGCGAGATATAGCAATCGTGCTGCCGATAAAACGCTGTAGTGTGAACGCAGAACATTTTATCCTTTTCGTGTGTGGACGGAAAACTTTAGTTCCGTTTTTGCACCTTATGTTGCGTTTTCAAATTTATCCGGCAGTAGTGTGGACTTTGTCTGGGATAGTGTGGATTTGTCTGGGATTTCTTACAACTGCGCTTGCTTGACCTATTAAAATTCACAAGCTCTTGCAAACACTACGATCGATGTAGTTTTATTCGGGAACTCCGTAACGGGATTAAGGGTTTTACTGCAAATATGACATATAGGCGACACAGAAAACGGAGGCAAAACAGCGATATATAGCTCAAAATGGTCGGTTTCCTAAAAAATGCGTCAAATATTTAGAGCTCAGAAATGAAAATTGTGGAATGTATAATAAAAGTATGGTATAAATTGAATAGGGCTTTCAGTTAATTAGAAAAAAATCCCTTAACTCATTATTATCATCATCATTATTATTATTACCATTATTATTACTATTATTATTATTATTATTATTATTATTTGAAGCAGTAAATTACTTTCTGAGAACATCTCTAACTGCTTAGACTGTAGTTCAGTTTTCTCCTTCAATTATTAATTTTCAGCGATTTGAACAAGCCTGCTGCCAAACACTCTTTGCCAGGGTTTGTCCAAAATTGATTGGCACATTAAAATCCATCTAACCTGCCTTCTATTGATCTCCTATTAAAAAAAAATACTCAGCTAAAACATCACCCTGGATCTTTAACTTGCAAACCTACCTTTTTTTACAAGCAATGTCAAGATATCACTCATGAATGTCTAGTCACCCATACAATACTTCTCTTCACAGTAAATCATGTTAATCTTTTAATACAATCTCTATACTGGTTCTGCATGCAATGTAGTTGGAACTTTAAAGCAGCACTTGTAGCTTAGCATTGAACAGTTATTTTCATCTTAAAATATTGGAGTTTCAAATTTACAGTGCAAGTTCTACATTTGAGAAAGTATAAAATAAATCAAATTTTCACCTTAAATGGTTTATGAAAGCTGATTTTAATAGAGAAATTATATGAATTCAACAGTCATTTTATTTTAATGATTCTGGAAAATAATGAATGACATGACAGACTCTGGTTTGACCTCTATCATGTATTGTGATTGCATTTTACTGAGACTTGTTTTAGCCAGAGTCATTGCTTGACTGTAACAGAAAACTGTTACAAAGGAAAGAACAAGGGAAATCAGTTTTATTTGAAATGCATGCAAAGTCAAATTATTCATAACTGTAGCATTTGACACTAATGGATTAGTTATTAAATACACTTAACAAGTAAAAATCAGGAATTAAGTCAAGGTTCAAGGGAATGATGAAAGTTTTCTATTTTATTTAAAGCTCAACTTCATTTCATTTTTTTTTTTGTAATTATTGAAGGATAATTTAGAACTAGTTTATTTCTTAGACTCAGGAGAAATTCATTTCTAATTGATGAAACTTCACTATCTCAACATCCTGTGACAAATCTCTTGCAATCTTTGTCTCAGATGTGTTATTTGAAAAATCACTGTTAAGACCAGCTGTGAAACAGATCGAAAAAAGCCTGGATCATAAAAAATAATAAACTTTAGGTACCATTTTTAAAGTAAAGTTACTAGGAATTTATTCATCAGAATGAAATTGATTTCATTAACAATGGATATATAAACAAAAACCATACAAAACATTTTAACAAAAAAAGCAATTAAGCAGACAATAACTTCATGGAAATACTGCAAGCGGCCTTCTTTGAAGCCATGTTATCTAATCTTTGCTTCACCTGTGCTCAGAATGGCCTATAAATCAAACAGGGTTCTAAAGAAATTTGGAGATAAAAATATTCTAGCTTCTTGAATATTTGTTAGTTAAATTGGCATTTGGTCATAAAATAATTCAAGACTTTTTGCGACCGTAAGGACTTTGAGAATCCTTTATCATTCAATAAAACAATTTTTTTTTTAATTTATTTGAACCTGAGGGTAATTTATAGTGGATAGAATTAATTATTGGCTATGATCTTCACATTATTTCATATAATACCTGGAAATACCAACATCTGATCACAGGACAAACAACCTGTTTCAGTTTCACTTTTGTGAAAGGGTCTTATAAGTTTAATGGTTGTGCAAATTCAATAAATGGTAATTAAAGAAAACCAAGTTTGCTTTGCATACAAGCACTCCATCCTTTCAAATGTCACGGTGTAAGAGTGAGTCACACAACATTCAGCACAGTGATACTCTGTAGACCTTGGTCACTTTGCAGATGCATGCCATTACATTTTCAAGTAAAACATTGAACAGTTGCAAGTGAAGCTCGAGGAAAGTCAGTAAGTGCCGATCTCGAAACAAAACGAGAGTTTGCCTTTCCGTTACAACACAAACCGCACTGGAGGAAGGGTTGGTAGGGCTATAGCCCCACCACTTTTTTGCTTGGATTTTTTTTATTAGGGCACGATAAGAGGCGAAACACTGACATTAACGTTTGCTTACATAGGCCAGATTTTTTAAGCCCTGCCACTTTGGTCTCCGCCGTTCGAGTACAATACACAAGTGAGATAGCCGGGAACTTACGGGAAGGCCTAAAGAATGTATGAAGTAGTAATTAACAAAAAAAAACAGTTTAGACAGACGGGGTGCACTTGAAGCATAGAAACGACAAGCTCCCCAGAGCTTACTGTTGTTTTCATATTGCAATTTGTAGACGGAGGATAAATTCTTTAAGAATGACTGATAAATAATTCGTGAGGAAAAAACTACCAACTTCAGAAGCCCATATATTAACGATTGCACCTTATCTGAATTGAATTTTCACGTTTATTTGAAACATATAACTTATATTTGGCGTAAAAGGAGAAGTTATTATCCAAAGTTCCTTATTCATACATGTTACAAATATTTGCTATAAAATTTGATACTAGACAAATGGATTCACCTATGCCACAAGCCGAGATTGAGGACTCGTAGATGGGGCAGATGCATTAGTTTTTCCAAACCCATCTTAGTAACTCTGGTACAACCATACAAGTCAATGTTTGTTATACTTGTCAAGTTTTCCGCGATTGAGTTCAAACTTGCGTCTGTGATTTGAGTGCACTGGCCAATATTTAATACACGGAGGTCATGAAGACTACGAGACGTCTTGCACAAGCCCTCGTCCGTGATATGACAGGAATTTAGACCTAAATTTTTTAGATGATGGAGTCCATTAGAAATATGATTCAAAGCGGCATCCCCAACCTTGTCGCAGAAGCTAACATCCAGACTAGTCAAGTTAAGGCCTCCGACGGCTAAATTTGCTATACCCTCATCGCCTATTCCTTCACAAGATCGAAGGTTGAGTTCTCGAAGACTTCGGAGAGTAGCTAAGTGCGCCAAGCCACTATCGGTCACGCCGCAACAAAAACTCAGATTTATTGACTCCAAATGAACTATTCCCTTAGCAATACTCCTCAGAGCGTTATCAGTGATCTTTTGACAGTCTTGTAAACATAAAGTAGTTAAATCCTTGTTACCGCGGGCAGAACTCGCATTCAACCCAGCAAGATGAGCGATGCCGGTGTCCGAAATATGTCGACAGCTTCGAAGGTTCAGGTATTTCAACTTCGGTAAGCCCCACGCACACAACAGCAAACCAGTATTTGTTATGTTACAGCATCCAGCAAGATCTAAGACTTCTAAATACGTCAAAAATCGAGCGATTCTTCCAAGACTTGTGTCTGTGATTTGTTTACACAAACTTAGATTTAACACTGTCAAGGAGGAAAGATCTTTCACAAAGGCATGTCCGATACCGATGTCGGTAACATTGTAGCATCCCTTGAGGTTCAAACTCTCTATATTCGGTAGATTTTGGACCACATAGCTTAAACTTTTTTTAAGACTGAGGATTCGAATCTTTCGGATACCACGTTTCACCAGCGAAGGGAACAAGTACGGGTTTGACCTCCTCAAATGAAGTCTTGCCTGAACACCACGCCACACTAGGCGATTGTAAGCCGCATCTCTCCATTTGGTGCAGACTTGAGCAGCTCGTCCTTTATCCCTGATGTCTAAATAACTAAAAATTATGGCTAAAATTTCGGGGAAAAGAGAGTGAATCGTAGTGGCACTGTGTCCTTTCATCCTCAGCCGCGCACAAAAGCGCCATAGGAAATCGATCAGGCATTCAATACACTTGGGACCTTTTGTTTATTGTATCACGTGATCTGTATAGCCACCCTGAATGGCCACCAATAACAATAGCAAAGCCTAATCGACCGCCTGCAGCGAAAAAAGTACAAAATATTCACGAAACTCAGTCTTTCGCTTGACTGAGTCCAAAATTTAGCTTTGTTTTAATTCTATTCTCCACAATATTTCAATTTCATGTCGAACTTACACACCACCAATTGCTTAATGATACAATCTAAAACTAATTTAAGTTGTAAATTGTTTATTCGCTCCCATGGACAATGGGAATTTTCGTTTATTCCCACCAAAATACCAAATGAAATTACATGTTATACAATTATCTAAACGGACTCTGTAATTAGCCCACTAGTTAAAAAGGTGCATTGCAGACAACAGCTTTCTTAACATAGTAGTTTTAACGTGTTAGAATAGTGAGGTTTACATTTCTCAGATGAGACTCTCTTAGATTTGTAAATTACCAAGGGTTGCAAAGACTCTTTTCAGAATTCTATTTAAAAAGCGGCATCTGAGCTTGCTATTGATAAAGATGCAATCGTAACATATAGATTTCGGTGGTTCTATTGGCGTCCAGAGACTGGTAGAAAAAAATTCCAATAAAGAACATTATTGAACATTTTTAAATGTAGAATTTTAAAACAATTCCTTCCACAGCTGATACCAGCCCTGATGGAGATTGTCTTCCGGCAATCATAGGGGTGACTGACATGGACAGGCAGTTGATTATATACACTTTACTCAGAATGGCGCTAAAAAGTAGAGAAAGTCTAGCGGTAACCATACTCTATTGCTTTGACTAAAACTTACTGCATTTGAAAATATAGTAAGCTGATAAACGTATTATTAGCAGTGATAGTAACCGGGGCGCTATGGATTTACTTTCAAAGCAGCTCGATGCGCTAGACTCGAAGTGCGCGCGAGACGCGAGACAGTCGCAGATCCTCTCGTCGTCTGTTTCGCGCTGCGCGATCGCAACCAGACTCTCGCTTTTCTCTTGTCTAAAAATACAACGCCAATTCCGCCGGCCAACTGATTGTTTTCCTTTTAATGTAAGGCTACTTAAATTTAAGATAAGTGCAGTTATTTATAATAATCCTAAACAATTTCTTGCCATTTTTGACAGCTAGTTTTGCGGCTTTGATTTCGAGAAGAGAGTGTGGTTGATAGATCGGAGTGAATGAGTGCCTCAAAGGTCTTCTTCATGACTGGTGTCACAGCAGTTAGTTTGGACTCGTATTTTGTCGGTAGCTGCACTGTTGGCATCAAACTTACAGCGCTCTTCGGGACTGAGGACGAGTGCTGAAACCTTTCAACCAGTTCCAGATCTCCTCTGTCTCCTTCATCGTAAGGCGGCTGTAACATTCGCTAACCTGAAAAATTAAGCCTAAGAAATTAAAGCCAAGTTAAATTGAAATTCAACTTTCAGTCTTTGTAGAAACACTCTTACCAGTAAAAAGGAAATCCATCGGGGTGTATATCTTCCTTATTGGCGCGGGCGTTTGTCTAGAATGACCCCCGTACTACACTAAAAGGAATTTGGATTGTATTGACGATAGCTGATTTTTAGGCTGTGTACATCATCTTTCGATGTCCATTATAGATTTCAAAAATATAAGTTCTCCCTTCATCAGTATTTATATCTGCCGTGACGTGTGATTCAACTGCACTCGCTACTCTACTCTACTTTTCTTTTCCTTTTCCTTTTTTTTCTTTTCGTCCAGAAAATCTGTAAAGGGGAATGCCAAGTGCGCACACCACGATTTCTGTGTGCGGATATGAATAGAGATATTAACCCGTACAAGTGGTACGCAATGAAAATTGTAAGGTTTTCTTTTAAGTGTTTTTTTTTTTTTCATATATAGACGCAGTTGAATGAATGAATGTTATTTCGTTTCGTGATCTGATGCATGATAAACTGAAGACTGCTATCAATCAAGTAAGAAAAAAGTGAACAAAAGCGGAATGTTTCCTAAGGACTTAGTGGCCTTTGAGTGCTATACTCGATCTTGTCAGCTGAGGGAGCGAATTAGAAAAGCGCTATATTTAGCAGGAAGTTAACGGAAGCACCTTAGCCCAAAGAGATTACAATACAGCAGGGAATCCTGGCTCAATCGACTACTTTATATTCAATGAGAAAACTCGCCTAGCAGAATTGAAAAAAAAATTGACGCTTTTTATAACTGTGATATATTTCAAGCACGCAAGGTATTTAGACAAAGCGACACCTGTCAATTGGCACCTAATTCACCTAAATTAAGGTTGTATGGAATGTAGGATCCCCCTCCGTTGGTCTCAATGTCCTTTTTTAATAATTGAACACTTTATAATTGTTGAAAATACGTTGCTTTCCGGTTTGTTCAAAACAACTTATCAACCTTCGTGTGTGGTTCATGTAGTGGCCCTCTATACTGAGTTTTACGCAACCCCTAAATAACTCAGTACTATTGGAATGATTTTCCAGTCACGGCCGGGAAAAAGCCCAACGGTTTTAAAATGAACAAACTAGAGTAATACGTCCTTTGGTAATTGAAAACATAGGTTGCTTTGGTTGGACCTCTACAGCCCTGTTTAATTAGAGCTTTATGGATATTTGTCTTTCAACAGTTTCAGCAATATTCCTAAGGACTTTCAAATCTATAGGTAACAATGTTCTTATTGCGGAGCAACGTGTTCTACATGCTGCCCAAAGTACTGAGAAAATGCCTTATTCAAATTCCGAATTTCTTTCATTACCGTAGTCGAAATTGTCATATATCCCAGCTACCGAAGTTCGAAAAGAGTTGATCTCGAGAAAATAGAGCAGACAATCGCTTACGAAGGCTCTTGATATTATTATTTGAAGAGATATGAATTTGGGATCCGCTATTGGTAACTGATACTGTAGCGGTACTGTAGGGAAAATGCTAAACATATTGTTATTATTTATTACCATAGGGGTTTGCAAAAATGTGTAATAGCTCACTGACCTGTAACATTGTTATATTCGATTCAGTTTTCTAGTTTCTTATGAGTTATTGGGAACTACGTAGCTGGTAATCCCAACAGAGGTTGTGGCGATCAATTACGAGAGCTGTTAAATGGAGAGTCGTCCGTCTTTTCCTATCGAATCAAACGTCTCAACCTTAAGTGGCTTTCAGAGCAAACTGAAAGTAACATAAGAAGAAATCCAACCATGTCATGTAACAGATCATCATCTTATTGACAATTCGTCATGGAGTTTCACCATAGCAGTCCTTTGCTATAAAGAGCCGCAAGCTTAGAAGGGTTGTTGAAAGGAAAGCTTAAACTGTGGCGTTACTAACTTGTTTATTCGTATTCTTATTTTTCACGACCGTTGACATATCTTTCTCTTCTACAGTGTGATTGTAAATAAATGCCAAACAGGCCAAAGCAACTTGGCTCTGGGAGCAATAAAGAGGGGTATTTATTTAGCTGTCTTAACTCTTAGTTTTCCATCAAATATGACCAATTATTCCAGTCAAACATTTTTATGACTCATTTACAAACTGGGCATTTAGATAGATATTGATTATAATTATGATGAGCTTTATAAATCAGTTTAGTTAGTTATATTGCCATGGACCCTGGGTTTGCCCTGTGAACACTGTCAAATAAACCAGCCAAGAGACAGTTCCAAAAAAACACTGCATTTGATTTTTGCGTTCGGATCTACGAATCAGAATCATGCATCACAGGTCTCGGAATAAACGGATCACACATCAAGCTAAATCTACACTTAAGAATCACATGCAAAATAACTGACTCGTTCTCACATCTAATTTAGTCTCACTCATCTTCGTTTCTGAATCACATGTCATGCACAACCCTGTCAGTTTTTACTGAACGTTTGCTTGGGAAAAATTCCTGCATATCAGCGAATATCATCATGTATTACTGATAAATCTTTCAGCTGAAGGTTGGCCAAAAGTTGTCAGTTGGACATATTCCTCGGCTGTACTTGTTTTTCACGAAGTCAATGTGTTC
Source organism: Ricordea florida (assembly GCA_949710005.1). Lineage (NCBI taxonomy): Eukaryota > Metazoa > Cnidaria > Anthozoa > Corallimorpharia > Ricordeidae > Ricordea > Ricordea florida. The sequence continues at coordinate 11,642,907 of OX453278.1, read as the reverse complement.
TTGGGCTTGGTTCTTTTCATTCGAGACGAAACATGATTCCAAACGACTTCAGCTATCACCGAAACGGGTTTTTGGAACATAAGGACGTGATTAAATTCTTACTTTACTTTGGTAATTTTAAATATGAGTTGCTTTCGCTGAGCAGTTCGACTGTGGCTGTGTTTAATTAAAACACAATAGTACAATAATAGGCTAAGATACTCCAAAATTTTTGGATTGTGATTATCAAAAAATTAAAGCAACGTGTTAGGCAAGGTGTACAACAAATCCCCTATACAAATGCAATACGACACCCGTGGGAACTTCGACTACATAAATGAAACGAAGCATATTACATAGTCCAGTTCCCACGGCCGATCAGCAGGTTCGTTTTAAGACTGATCGCCACGCCACAGGGGACAATAAATTGTTTTTTAACGGCTTATAACTTATATAATAACAGCAAAAACGAAAGCTTTGAATCTGTAACTGGTTAGTGATAATGAAGTGGTATTATATTGTATAATAGATAATAACGGAATATGTTTTGTCATTCGGGATTACGTAATTGCCGACGCATTCATAACCAGAAGTCTGATGCAGAATGATTGCCTTAAACATGGAATCTACAGCAGCTATTACTGAACGTTTTCTAGTGTCACTTTTTGCACGTTCCTCTGAAAATTATCTATCGTAATAATAGTTATTTGTTCTATATTAATTTCAGCAAAAGCCATATTTGCGCGCTAATTAATTTGGGAGACTTCACTGAGCTAGCTGTCTGGGCCGGGTTGTTCGAAGCAGGGTTAAGGTAACCCAGGGTTAGTACGAAATTTAAATGCAGATACGAGATCTTAAAAAGCACATTCAGAATAATTCTCTTTGAATACAATTTGATGATTGCATACTCTGAAAAAAAATAGAGAACGTTATTGGAGAAAATGCTTTTTAACAAGAGGAAAAGAAACCCGGGTTAAAATTTAACCCTGGATTATCAATAATCGGCCTTCGAACAACCGGCCCCTGGATGAGATTCCTGGCAAACGCCCACGTTTAGGCATTTTTTTCCAGTGTTAAATTAATATTACCTTAGCTTCAAAATCAACTTTCACTCTAATGGACAGTTCTTGAAAGGGTGACGATTTTTGTCTGTGAGTTAAATTGTGAAACCGGCAGTAGACACACAAAATGGCAAGATATAAGTTGCGTTTTATCCACGTGTAGTCTCTGGCATTGTTCTGTACAGTATCTGACACTTTCGTAGAACAAGCTGTACCTAGACATGCTGAAAAAGTACATCTGAGAATTAACCACTCCAGTACTAAAGATGTAATCCTTTTAAGCCCTGTTCCCCAAGTTGAAGTCCATCTACGTTACTAAGACATTAAAAGACAAAACGAACGCGAAGTCGACACGTGACTTTCTATGCGCACTCTTTTGCATTGTTCTAGTCCTTTACACTATCTTGTTCTAGTCAAGGTACACGATGTGGGGTAGAGTTTCAATATTGATAAAGCAACAGCAAAAGTAATCGTAGCGAGGAGCGATTATCGCCTTGTTGTTATTCCTCTTAAGATCGACATAAGCCTATGCGATTAAATTTTAAAGGTAAAGCAGAACGTGTAATAACACGTTCTTTAGTTCAGTTCTCAGTTTGTTGTCGCTGATACATGTGATATATTTGCCAGATAACAACTGTCAAATTAGGGAAAATTCCTCTCCATCACAACAACCGAAGCCTTTATTAATTATGTTATCAAAACCGTGACCACATCAGAAGCTGGAGAAACAACTTGCATCGAGTCTCAAATACTTCACAAAGCTTTCACTAGTCCACTTGACCTCAAATCGAACGAAATTGACTTCGCCTTACATGGCTCTTTTAGGAAATCCTCAGTTTGACAAATCACACTGTTCTCTATTTTAAGGATAATTAGAGCTATCCCTGGGCCGGCGAACGTTTATTTGACTTTTCTCGTCCACTAGGCAGGAAGCGGTCGAGTGCAATGTGAGAAGGTTTTCATTTTTCTCGCTCACGCAAAACAAACGTTGTCTGTTATGTTTGATCGGACATCTTCAAGATAACAATTTTGAATGGGTTTGTTTTGCATAGTATTACCTCCAAATTTGGGAGGAAAGCAATTCAGAATGAAAACAAGCATTCTCGATTTGAGGAGATGACTCGATGTCCTTGCGTGCCTTCACGGACGTTAATTTCAGAGATGCCAAAAGCACGAAGAGTAGAAATATTTCATCACTGATTGGCGTCTGGCAAAAGGAACATCGGTACAGCCAGCAAAGAATTGAACCTATCATCACTGCTTCTCATCTGACAACAGTGAATTAAGGAAGAATGTCCGATTGTAGCACACAACTCTGTGCGACAAATCATGCAAGAAAAGTCACTGACAGCAACACGGTATGGCATTTTCAAGTTACTTTCCACTGAGAATATTCAACCTATTTTAGCGGACGAATTCCATCAAACGTTCCATCTCCAAAATCCAGCAAAAATCTTTTTTTTTCTGCTCGAGGGTCATCATCATTATCCACTCAAGAACCAGCACTCCAAGGAAGAAAGTTGTAAATACAAAGTTGTGACAAAACCAGCTCCTAACAAAACGCATTGTTTACTTTTGATACTAAACTGTTATGGATTGCTTCCTTTACAGACACTAAGCAAAACCGCTTTGGGGTATTTACAGTTTAACAGAGAAGTGTAATTTCTATGTACTGTACTTGCTTACGTAAGAGATTCGTCCGAATGCAGCCTTTGTTTGTCATTTTGGAGTGACGCCTGTCGAATTGCAGATTCTTATTTGCTCGATATTATGCCACGATATCAGAAAAACAAACAAGTCCATTGCTAAATTGAAATCAAACTCTCTCTCTTGGTGACATATGAGTTAGCTGACGAGGTCAATCCTAACTGGGAATATTTCCGGTGAAAAAGCCCTGTGGACGCGCTGGATAGCAGTTTTGTTGAAAGGCTTGGACGTGTCGTTTCCTACAGCCGTAAACAGTGGCACCGTTTTCGTAAGCCTCAGTACATCTGCGATTAATAAGTTAAACAGGTTTACAAATACGAGAAAGGCGGAGGGAAGATTACAGCAGCCAATCAGGAAGCACCATAAAATGACATTCTAGGCAGCTAGTCGGCTTATTAGAGACCTCAAGTACACGTGCTAAAGAGATTAGTTTAATCATCCTTGCGGAGTAATCATATCGAACAACGTCTAAAACTCACGCTTTTCTTGCTCTCGTAGACCGTCTTTCAATTCGCTATGAGGGCGCGCAGAACGATCGGTAGGGTGCCTCCGCTGCTGTGTCTACTGATACTCACGTCTTCTTTCCATGTTGGACAAAGCATCTGGTAGGTAAACATAACGGCATATCAAAAAACCGCTGTTTTGGCTTAGAATGTCGTTTTCCTTCCTTGTGGGTACCCTGTTTACTGGCGGGGGTATCCGCTAGTGCGCTCAGCATCTCGTTTCTAGCAAGTTAAGTGTTGTGGTTGTGTTTACGAGCCAAGAACAGCTAATATCTCGACAGTCACATCTCAGCATCATGAAGCCTCATGATGAAAGAGCTGCGAACTTTCCATTGCATTTCATGGCACGATGTTAAGGATCGGCTCAGTGACACTTGGCGCCTCCGCTGCGTGATAATTATTTTATAATGTGTTTCATTGGCGATTACTTGCAAATTACTTAGCCAAACATTTTCGTTTTGTATTCAAACAGGTCGCTTAGCGTACCACACCAAGTGTACATTGTCGGTTCCGTGGGACACTTCTGCACGGGAATACAAGGCTTGTCTCCAAGTCAAAGAAAGCAGTGTGCCGACCCAAGGAACCGAGGTATCATGGCCACCATCAGACACGGCGCGCAGCTTGCTATTAAGGAATGCCAGTACCAGTTTCAGTTCCGCCGATGGAACTGCTCCGTTCCGGCTAAAGACAGTAACAGCCTCTTCCGCCGTATCACCGGCAAAGGTGGGTTACCGCTGAGGTGTATGTAGCTTTCTTCAGACTTCCATACGCAGCCAAGAAGCCTTTTTCACAAGTCCGTGTGTCCTTTGCTCCCATCTGCTATTGTCGTTACTGCGTGTTTGTTTTGGGCAAGGAAACCTTAATTAAAACCTTGCCCTGACGCACCTTAATTATTTTTGAGTGTGTTTCATTCATAAAATAGACATCATCACAGCCAGAATTTACTGCACATGTTTAGTGGCCAATATTTTTATCGTAAAAATGAGAGAAATCCCCATTCCTTTTCTATTAGCTTTATGACTCTACGTAGGAACCTTACGAAAGATACAGAGACGTCACCGCAGTAACTTATTGACATCCGGTCTCTTGTGCTCCAGGGAAATTGCACGATATGCGGCTGATCTATTTCTCCTGGCGGTTTTTTTTTTTTCACTAATCTTAAGCAATTGCATTCAGAACTCCGATTCGTCTCTGGAATATATTTCAAGAAATGTATTCAGACAAGCTGGTGGCTCGTAGAGTTGTTGAAATGCTCCTAAGGTGTCATGCAGTCACGTTCTCTCGAACGACCCACTGTCTACGAGTGGCCTATTCACTTCAAGTGGCTTATTACAAGAAAGAATACGTTAAAAAAGAAGTACAACATCTCGAAACACGAAATTTGTTTTTGCTAAACTCCCACAAGTCAACTGAGGAATCAGTCCATCAACACAGTCAGCAATTCAAAACTTGAGGCCATTTCATTTATGAACCAAAGATACCCAATAAACTCAACCGAGGTATTGCTTATTACTTATTACGTCAAGGGACGGCAGCATTTGCACAGAATGTTCCTATGATCACCGTACGCCGGTTCTCCTAATGATTATAAACCGCAAACTTGGCAAATGCTCATTTTACCAATCTGCTATTTTGTGTTAGGAATTCTGTTCGTGGTATGTTAATTCTACAGGGTCATTGTCATGGCTTGAAAGCTAGACGTGTGCTTGGTGTTGACTGCTCTTGAGACTGTCGTCCCCTCTCTCCTTTTTCCTCTATCACTTTGGAGAGCTGCTAATTGCGGCTTTAACCGCACTTGGATTTCTAGTGAAGTTGTTCTTACCTGAATTTCTATAGCATGATAAAATTTTACAGTCAACAATTTCATCTCGTTTACTGCAACAGGGTTTCTCTTCCTCAAATTCTAGTGGTTCTTACTTCTTTACTAGTCGCAAACTTATACCCTTCTTGCTTTTCTCGAGCTCCTCACTACAAAAGTATATTTAAGGTGCAACGATTGCGAGCTTCCATAACTGGTCCTCGGCCAAATATTCCATTTGTTGAAATTAAATGCAGCTATGGGATAATCTTCAGGAAAATAGTCAGAACCCTATCCCAACAAAAAGGTTTAATTAATTCAAATTATTTAACTGCAGATTCGCTTTTTATGGTCCAAATTTGTTTACAATTCTTCGGTATCCCCGGCTAACATCACAGTATCGTGACTTCTCGTTTATGACGACTTCACGACAAGCTCGTATTACGTACAATGTCGTGATTCTAGTATTGTTTGACTGCTTTCGTTTCTCTGAGATTTCACCCCTGAGGGATTTCCGCAGGACACTAATTAAAACCACGGGTTTTTGCTGTTTTAATTATAACGTTACAATCCCTAAGTGTCTCGATTATAAGGATTCTAATTAAATTTAGTCTGGTGTATTAAATTCGATTTAGTTCCAAGGAAAAAAAATATGTGAGTCATTTGATTTGCGTGATACTATGCAGTTGGGTTTGTTGGTTTTGAATGTTATGCCTCGTTGTGCTTAGATTCCCAGCATATTAACTAAGCATGGGCACCTATAGGTAAAAAGCAAAATAAGATTTTATTTTGAGCTAGCGCAAAGACAGCCAATGAATACCTGTAAAGCAGGGTGAATGGGACTTAAAACCAGGCCTCACCCATGCCTGAAGGGTAGAAACACAATAGCTGATTCAAGTTTATATTCCAGAATAAAAAATAATCGAAAGGCATGGCCAACAGTGGTGACGTTTTTTTCTGAAATTGTAATTTTTTTTTTTTTATGGAATACTCCTTCTCTTTGTAGGTACCTACATCCCACAGTTTCATTTTCCGAGTTAAGGCAGCCCAGCTTTTGAAACCGTTTCTCTCATTATTTATGGTTTTATTTAATTTTGAAGCTATGCTTTAAACTCTATTTCGCATCCAGCTCATGTCAATTGATAAAATTACTTGGAAACTTCTTGCTATTACTAATGGAGCAGTCTAGGGTTTCCTAGAACTAAAATGGTAATTAACACAGGCGTTATTTTCGTTCGCTCGTTTACAGGTACCAAAGAAGCTGCCTTTACATACGCCATTTCGTCAGCTGGCGTAGTGCACTCCATAGCCCGAGCGTGTGTTGAAGGCAACCTCAGCTTGTGCGGGTGTAGCCGCGAGAGACGACCCGAGGAATTAGAGAGAGAATACCAATGGGGCGGTTGTGGAGATAACATAGAATATGGGTCAAGATTTACAAAGCAGTTTATGAATTCTGGAGAAAATGATACTAAAGTCAAGAAAGAAACGAAGGAGCAAGAGAAGACTCTGATGAATCTGCATAACATCGAAGCAGGCATTCGGGTAAGTATTACTTAGTTAGCTCTAACTTTAATCGTACAAGCAAAATAAGTGATTGCATCGATGAAAATGATCAATATTAATCGCCTCACCATTGCTATATTTAAGTATGATAGATGGAGGTCGATTGCAGCTTAAGAAACTTAGGTTGCCTTTGTTAACGTGCCTGGCAGGAATCAACAAATCTTAATCACCAACGTACAATTTTAAGGCAGTTTTAAGGCAGTTAAGAAGAAAATGATGGCCAATAACAAACTGTGTCTGGCAGTGTTGATATTCTGACAAATTCTCCATACTGAACTGTATGAAATGAATGGTGATCGGAAAGGAGAACTTGAATCTTGGTGAACTACTTCTTATAGTGGTGGAATTTCTGTCTTCTTTTCTGTAAGGATAAAAAAGTTTACTTCAATTTGGTTTCTGTTCGAGTTAAATTAATCAAAGGGAGATGTAGATAAGTTGGGCTCGAGCCATATGGCACGAAACTATGTCCCATTCAAAATGCATTATGCTCTCCTTGGGCTGTTGTCAAATGTGAGAAGGGTCGTTAAAGAGAATTGAAATCGGACATTTGAGGTCACAATCGAAAGCGGCAACCATTGAGAGACCGGTCTGTATTCTCATCATCAACAAACCTTTTAATTTAACGATTCGTAAGTACGAGCTCGAGTTTTCTGCCAGTAAATAGCCAATGAGACGCGTAATTTCTAGCGTGATTTTACTTTCTACAAAACTTCGAAAAAACACAATTACGTACTTAAAAAAAACTTTTAGTCCGGCCAAAACTACGAGCAGTACAACGTCAGCCCAGATCCGTGATTTTTTAGGCTTGTGCTTTTCAGTCTCTCTATTGTAAGACAAAGGAATGCCTGCTTGAGATCTGGCTCACCTGAATTTACAGGTGATGGCCAAAAAATGTTAAATTAAACTTTGAATTTTACGACAGAAAAAACGATAAAGAATAAAACCGAGTTTTCTTTGGTTTTAGCGGCGAGCGATTCAGTGATGCGGTTTTGTAATTTCCTTTTGCTTTAGCCGCCTGAAGCCAAGGAGAGCATTTTTGAAGCGGCATTTTCTTTTTGTTGAATTATTGATTGCGATAAAACTTCAAATAACTGAATATTTTTAGAAAGTTCGTTGTCGGAACACTTTTCTGCGGTAGGTGCAAAAGAGTCGCAAAGTGCCGACATTTCTACCCCACAGCTCGATAAAACTCTGCATGTGGTGTTATCGCTTAATTTAAAACTTACAATCAGCGAATTTTGTCTGGCAGTAGTCTGGATAATACTTAAAACTGATCAATTACTATTCAGCTGATATATTTTCTCCATAAAGTGACAAACAATAAAGAGATGCGATAACGTCGGGTAATTGGTAGAGTAACAGTTGCAAACCACAATTATAAGCTGTTTCTTAACAATTTTTATTCTGTCATTTTACTCCTGTGTTAATCGCTCTGTAAATACCTCAAAATTGTAGAAATTGGGTAAATATCCAAATTACTTCTATTTCAAATTTCGAATATTTAGGCATTGGTCTCATTGAAGTGGTGTAAGTAAATTTAACATTTTGTTGGTGATTTTATTGAGCACTTTGGAATGGATAAAATTTGAATCATCCTTAATGCTTAAAAACATGTTCTGATTCAAGGGAAACTTTATTGACCAAAAGAGAGAGATAGCCCTCTGGAGATGTTATTTTAAATTAACTGGAAAATAATTGCAGGTAACTATCGAAGAAAAACAGTGACTTATAAGCCATTGCTATTGTTTTGACAGGAACAGAATGCGAGTTGAATAATAGCTCTTGCTTTGGCCATGCGATGACAAAATGTCTCAGGGTTTATTTTGTTAACAAGAAATGCTGAATTTTTTGCCGGGCGAACAGGTTCCAATTATTAGGGAACGTTGGATACAACACAACACAATCAAAAAGCAACATTCTTTTTCCTGGGTGGTTTTCCAACCGCAACATGAATTTTTCTGATATTTGAAGAATTTGCCAAATTAATCATGTCTTCGGTTCCATTCATGTCCTTTCAGCGTAGGCTGTTGGAAGATAAAAAAGTAAATTATGTCCGTGAATTGACCATTGATTGATATCGTATTCAGTATTCACCGATATTTATCAAAGCCGTATCTGCTTGAGAGACCATCTGTCATCGAAATGGCTTTGAAGTTACGTATTCCTCGCGAAAGCGCTCGCATTTCCGGTCTACTTACGATGGTAATTGTGGTTTTTGTTTGTAACAGATTCAACGCCGTGTCTTAGTTTACTAACCTTTAAGACTTATGGTCAAACTTACTTTCCTAATTAAAATTCTTGGCATTTTATGAAGATTTTGTACAGCAGAAACATCTGGTTTACCATAACAGCTAGCTATGGTTTAACCAGCTCCAGGATCAAGACACAAATTCTGCTTTGTGGTCCCCATACGTTTCGTGAACCCGAGAAAGGAGACTTTGTTAGATAATAAACAAAGTTCGTTATTGGTGATCATTCTCATATTTGTATTTCTGGTCACGGCTCCTCTTGTTCCTGTTTGTACTGCTACTTATCACTAGGAGAAGTTGAATCCTGATAACTCTTATTTCATGGTCGCAGTATTTACAACAGGAATCACAATTTTGTTAGTTTTCAAGGTCAAGCAATACCATGTAACTTACACTTTAGACTGTTTTGTACGCTAAAAATTGCCCAAACATTCGATAGATTCCGGCCTAAATGTTACTGGCGATTTCTCGGAAGCCCAATTTTAAGGGTTTTCAACTCTTTTTCGAATTAAAATTTAACAGAGTATTAGTCAATAAAAGTCGAGAATCCACCGATACAAGTACCTTTTGTATTTGAAAGGTCTAGAACTCGACCTAAGTTCACAAAGAAAACAACCACGTGCTACACTCAACCAGCCATCTTTTATTCTTCCAATAATTCCCTAGTTAACTCCATCTATTACGTCACAAGATACTACAGTAACTAAACATGTCTCTACGTATATTTTTGGGGCACTTTCGTGTCTTTTCGTAACGCGTGTTTTACCATCAAAAACCAAGCACCAAGAGTGCTGTAGGTGATGTGGCATGGCCATTTATCATGTATATTGCTGTGAAACAAGCGCAATGCAATGTACAAAGGTAGCGAATTTAACAAGGGGTTCCTTTACCCGACCAAAATTTAGATCTCGTCCTAACTGTAGTACGGATTCGTCTCCTAACGCCATAGTTGAATATCATTTTTGAAGTTCATTTATAGAGAAATCTACATTTCATATCCTCAAATTGTTGATCAGGACTGAAATAAATGGGCGCCATGGGACCTTGACGTTGATTAATGCCTCAATGTTTTGCCTTATGTGATTCCTCTCTTTCCATCCCGGCTTGAGTTCATCATTCTTTTCTTAGTATGAATTATTCCCGTTCGAATCACTTGCGATGAATTGGTACCACTTTGTCAATTATTTAAAAGAAATAATAAACTTAACCAAATACGAGATTTACCTTTGCACTCCAACCGGGTACTGCAACTTCAAATTATCGTTGGCGACATCATTAACCGCAAACGACTTCTCACTCTGAATGTCCGACGACTCTGAGTTTTCTGTACTTTGCTCGTTTCTCCCATAATTGGACCCACCGTAGTCATGCATGCATGTTGGCATGCACGTTCCCCGTTTTCCAAGTAAATCTGCATGATGCATGATACACGGTTTGTACAAGCTCTGTAGGTCATGTCACATCGTCAACACAAGATCCTCCACTGAAGAAATATTGTCCATCTCATACAAGTGTTGTCAGTGGTGTCTTCTGTTGATCCTTCCAATGCATTCGTGGATTCGTGCAAGTGCTGTGCTGTGGCGTGTGTTCTTGTTTACCCCCTTGCAAGAGTAACGCGGCTCCGACACCAAGGATAACGCTGTTCTTCTCCTCACGTTTAGGTCGTCAAAGGAACTTCCGAGTTTCGATGCAAGTGTCACGGGGTGTCTCAGTCTTGTCAAATGAAGACCTGCTGGAGGGAGCTAAATACTTTCCGCAACATCAGTTACCACCTGCGGGATAAGTACGACCATGCCGTGCGTGTTAAACTCGACAGAAGAATTGGAAGCCTTAAACGATACGACGGAGGAAATACAAAAGGAAACATAGTGTATTTGAATCACTCTCCCGATTACTGCCTTGAAAGCAGAGAGCATGAAACACCTGGTACTTCTGGTAGAGAGTGCAAGATTGGTTCAAGTCAATACGAGGAATGTGACGATCTCTGCTGTTCCCGCGGATTTCGTCGAATCCGTGAGATTGTTAAAACGAGATGCAGGTGTAAGTTCCACTGGTGTTGTTATGTCAAATGCAAGGAATGTGTCTTTACCCAGAAGAAAAACGTTTGTGTTTAATATTGGCAATTTGCGTGGAAGCCATTATGCAACAGAGAACAGGTCCTCGTATATCTGCTAGGCACCTTTTTTAGACTTTGCCTTGGGACACTCAACAGACAGTTATGTAGTCAATAAATGTGCTTTCATGGTTTTGATACATACTGAGTAATTTGTAATGGTATTAAATAGGACTGAGCGGAGTCCAATTCAGTCTGTAATCATACAAGTGATTAACAAAATCAGACGAGTCCAATTTGTTTAATCACGAGTATGATTGCAGACCGAATTGGAAGACACGAGGTCTTATTACCAATTAATCATAACTTTAACAAAAATTGTGATATATAAACTTCTTTTTTAAATCAAAACACGTGAAATTCCAAGATTTTTTTTTTTGCTAGCAGTGTAAAAAAAAACAATTTAAGCGCGTGCGTGATGGCCCGTACTATCCAATTACTCAGGCATGACGCGTACTGTCCTATTTAATTAGGGCAGTTGATAGCCAATCAGATTTGAGAATTTTGTTATAGTTGTGGTTGTGCCGGGGATAGGTTCTGGTCCTGATGCTGCAGTGATGCTATCGGAATTGTACTGAAAAGAATTGAATATTTGATGGCAGTGGATTGAAACGCAGCTGCAAACAGCAGTAACATTAAGTTGATACAATGGACTGATGAAAGGTTTGATTTTAACGTTATTAATGACCGGGAGGTTATGAGTATTTCTCGTCCCACGGCATTGTGTTACGGTTCGGTCTCTTAATCCATTCCTCTTGTTATGAGTTTAGATTTAATGAAGTTGAGAGCACAACATATTTCCAAAAATATATGTAGAATTTCAGCTGTTTCAAACAGGTTTAAATTAAGGTTAAGTTAAAAACGAATAACTCAAGTTGTAACTTAAGACGAACGGAAGTGCGTTCACTCCGTGGATTTCTTGTAGAGTTGTAATTTTTAAAATAGTACACGAAAGGAATCTAGTTTCGGAAACAAGATTCCATGAAGTTCGTAATGTAAAGATATTTCCATAGTTTTAGATTTTTAGATTTGTAAATGTGTATGACTTAAACCGATAGACGTCTTCAGTGCCAAGTGCAAAACACGTTTATGGATTTTAATTTCATCTGTGCTTGGTGGTGAATAAACAAATGTTCTACAAATAAGTTGCAAGTGTATAGCTCTTTGAGAGGGGTCATAAAGAGCTCCTGCTATAGTTAGTTGTTCACACCTGCCTGAGCGGGTCTTTCTAATCTGACACTTCGTCCTTAACCCTTTCACTCCTAAGAGTGACTTTATAGATTTTACTCTGTCTAACGCCAGACGATTTTACTCGTCAAATGGAGACCCCTATGGAGTGAAAAGGTTAAGCGGTGTATAGGGCGAGTATTGCAAAACCTGGTGAGCGAAATGTCACGGCCTTTGCGGGATAAGTGATTGGTTTCATGTCTGACCTTCAACTATACAGCCTCCTGGACGGACGAATTCAGCTCCTACCGATCACGTTAACAAGTGCAGCAGTTTATTTCATGATTGAGTTAATAAGCCTTTCAAATCTTGTTGTAGTAGTATATGCATGCTAACCGCCGCAGTAGTTCGCAGGTCGCAAACTGCTCGCACTTTTATGACAGTTATTAAGGCCGCCTCCAACCTTGGCAAGCAATAATTTTGACCTTCAAATAAATTTAGTTTTAAAGTATTGCGAGAGCTTCCTTGGGGTCAAAGCGTGTCTTATAGTGGCTTAAATAACTCGGTTAGATAAATTGGGTACTATTAATTTGTAAACGCAATGAGATAGTGTCATAGAAAATAGACCAGATGCGTTTGACATTAAATTTGCTTTCAGGCTGTAGAAAAGAATTCCCAAATCGAGTGTAAATGCCACGGTGTGTCTGGATCCTGCAGTATCAAAACTTGCAACAGGGAGTTAGCAGAGTTGAAGATCGTGGGTGAATATCTTCATATGAAATATGATGAAGCCGTCAGAGCGAGACTGGAGGTGAAAAACCCGCACAACCGCATTCTTCAGGTTGTAAAACAGAGGAAGAAGAAGGGTGATAATAGACGGGATAACTCACGAACGAGAAGCACAAACAAGAAGCCCCCGGTAGACAGCCTCGTTTACGTGAGAGATTCTCCAGATTACTGCGTTAGAGGCCCAAGAAGAGAGTTTCCTGGTACGTATGGTCGAACTTGCAAGTTTAACTCTAAAGGATCAGACGACTGTGATCATCTGTGCTGTAAACGAGGCTACTACTCTTCACTGGTCACCGTCAAATCGCGCTGCAGGTGCAAATTTCATTGGTGTTGTGAAATTCGCTGTAAGGTCTGTGAGAAAGAGGAAACAAAGTACACATGCAGGTGAACTATACACTAGAATGTGCTCAGATGATATGAGTTTCAACGATGTTTGCAAAACGTCTTCACCAAAAGATTTAGTTCATTGAGCGGTTTTCAATTCACTATCAAAAGTAATTTCGTGATTGCTTTGGTTTTGCAGTGCACTGAACAATGTGCTAAAAACATTGTTTCTCTCTTGACCAATACGAGGTAAGCCTAAACAAGCTCGCATGCGTTTCCCGCCTTTGATGGTGACGACAAAATTTTGCTGAGAGTTGTCATTGGACCGTATGCTTTGGCTTTGACTGGGTGACAGTGAATTGAAAACTGTTAAAACCGTCATCATAACATGACAAAAATTATAGGTACGCCAATTTCAAGGCCGCATAGGAATTACGGCGACGGTGGAATGGGAAAAGTGTACTGTTATCGACACAAATATGTTCTCTTGTAAATTCTCTCGGCAGTATTGCGGCTCGGTTAGTCTTTTCTCGACATATTTCTGTAACCCCATCTTCCATTTTCTACAGACGTATTTTTTCGTCTCTGTTTTACCAAATGGATATAGTCCAACCTTTTGTCATATTATCTGGTATTTTTTTCTTGCTTTGGCTTTATTGAAATCACTTTACAGCAGTTTCACCAAATCCATGGCCCCGCGTCTATGTCAAACGACCCAGGACTCATACCATTTTAGGGGCACAGACCAACGGCTTTCATAGGGGAGAAATGTATTCCTGGACAAAAACCCTTCCAGCGTATTGCCAGACTTGCAGCCCGAGGCGAGATTTTTCTCATACTATTTACAAAGTGTAATGTGGGATGGAAGCCTCAGAAACGAAGTGTGGAGAAAGAAAACTGAATAATTACCATTTTAACTTCTCATTTACATCGCTACGTTAACATTTTTTAAATAACCAAACCCTTCACTGGAATATTTTAACCAAAAACTGATACTAGTCGGAAAAGGTCCTGGGCGGTATCTTATTTAGCTGCACCGGCACAAGCAGCTTAACACTATAGGAACAGGGATGATATTGCTGTGGCTAGGTGCCAAGATTTCACTATATCGTACACTAGCTAGGCGTTACTTTGATATCTTTATTTTATAGATTTTCATACAAGACTTTGTTTTCATTACACTGGCTCGGGAAATTCTAGTTACTTTGATTAATGGAGAATTGTTATATTGACACGAGTGCTTTAATAGAAAATATACCGCTCGAATGTCTTTATCGTCATATTGATGATGTCAATTCCCGCAGTTTCAGTTGAGAGATAAAAAGAGAATTACGTTTTTCTTGTGTTCAAAACAATATTTTGCTTACTCGCTGCGCTTGTGGGTGCGGTATTGTCTTATCACCTGAAAAGAAAATCTACATTTCCACGTCACTGTGTGATAAGCGCTATTAACTATTCGAGCACGCTGTGCACTTTTGCGTAAGTACATGAACTGTGAGATTTCTTTAAATATTTTCCTTCAAGCCTGTCAGTATTTTATTTATTAATGAATTTTAAAATCGATTTTTACATAATAGAGAAAACATTATTTAAAGAGCCTATTTTCACCATCATTCGTTGCTCTGCAACCGAATTAGCCAATTGTTCCCAGTGCCACGTACACGGGGGTGGTTATCTCACATTTAAAGGGATAATTCAGAGGTACGTTATACGATTAAGAAGCCGTTATGCTAATTTTTCTATATATTTTACATCATAGCATTATAGCAAAAGTCGAAACAAGAGTTTCCCCTTGTTTTAAACAAGGTAACAAAGTATAAACATAAAGTAAGAAACCGGTCATTATTTGTATGGTTGGGGTGGGGTGGCTGGTGCAACTGTGAATGTCGCATGTTTGGTTTTTCCTGACCTCCCACTCCCCCTTATCTGTAAGCATGATTTTTCCAGACGACCCTCCCCTCCCCCCTCCTTCTCCCGAATATATTTTTGCTGGCGAAATATTTGAACAAAGTAGTGTACTCCCCACCTCCTTTTGGCCATGCATAAAAATTTTTGACCGACCCCATATTTGCACCAAACCCCCGCCCACCCCCTCCCCCTATAAATAATGACCGGTCCCAACTGCAGCTAGGTATGTACCTGTTGACAGCACATGTTAATCAATTGAGATTTCATAGCAACGGGCGAAGACAATATATTATCTAGCATGTTAGTAAGAAGAAAGTATCTGTACTTAAACCAATCTTGCGGTTCTCTAGAGTTTTGGTAATTAAAGAAGTCAGGTCTGCCATCCTATTCTTTGAACATGTTTTGGAAAAGAGATGTTCTTGTTTTCTGTCAAAGTTGATGAGAAATGCAAGCAACATGGTAAGGAAAGAGGCCATACTGAGAAGGGAGTGGACGTAACCGAACTGCAAATACTATAGGGAGGGAATCCGCCTCTTATGATTCCAAAATTTAAGGAAAGCTATGTTATTTGCTTATTATATTTTTGCAAACTGTTTATCCAGCTTTCCCTTTTTCTTCCCTGCTATTCTTCCATAGCAGAATGATGATTGTATCAACGGGCTGAAACGTATTGGTATGTAATTCATGATTGATAATATAAATTGTTCATTTGTCACACGATGCGGTCACTGGATG
>OX453278.1:11569511-11624511 GCA_949710005.1 Ricordea florida | reverse complement strand
GATGTATGTATTTAGGACCATGATGTCTCAATAAGGATTGATTCTTAGTGTTATCGACTTCCGAGCTGAGCAACTTTCCATGCCAGATTGATATATAAACTGAAACAAGGAAGTGCTGTTACATCTTGACCTCCCAATCTTTGTTTGACCAAGTGTAAAATTCTTAATGAAACAGCATTGCGGCGTGAAGAAAATATAATAATAGTGTTTATAAAGGAAAATCAATCGGTTCTTGCAACTAAATTCAGTTCCTACCGTCAAATGTATGTCAAATTTCGGCGTCTGTGAATCAAAGCTGTTCTCTCTTCTCTTCTACTGCTTTTAACAGCTCTAATAATGGCTGTCAAGATTTCTGAAAGTCCTAACTGACGTAAAGCCGCTTTTTACACTATTTCAGTGGTGTCCCACACGACAAATACTTAGTAGTTTCTCTTTACAAAAATCGTGTAATTATGAACAATAAACTACACTTAAAGTATTTCTATTACGTGTTGATGGGGACTTATTTTAGAATTATTACGTGAAAAACACTGCAGCATATGCGTGGGCGATTTCGAGATTTTTTGTTATTATCTCATAGATTTCAATTTTAGTTCATTAGAGATTTAATTCTTTTTTATTTGTATTGCACGGTGGTCCTCTAATGGTTCTCTAGCAGTTTCAGTTGACGAAGAACAGCGCCGCTAATACTTCAATGTTGTTTAGCATTGGGCATAAGTTAAGAAACCAAAGTGTGTGGGTAGCCGAAATCTTATATCGCCTTTAAATAACTTTAGAGTAATTATGTATAAGTGAGGTGATAAAAGAGCAGGGACCATTTGAGAAACACACACTTCTTATAGAAAAATTCAAAGGCTATGAAAAAAGCTTTATTAGACAGCCATTTGATTTCCTTGCCGTAACAATGAAGTGACAGATGTACGGCAACTGACCCTTATGAATTATGGTTGTCCCGGCTAAGCATAAGGCGGCGAGAAACAGTTACAAGTTTTTAATAATTTTGTTCCTACAGGTGCAACTGAGCCAAGGACTGCTGTTGTCTTAAACGGAGTTTTTAATAGCGGCCATTAGGAATGCGAGTTTGCACCAATTCTTCTCCCAAACATTTTTATCTCAACTGGTTGGGCTCACGACGTGTACTAATTAAAACCCGAGATACAGAAGGACTTTTTACTTATCGGAATAGACATTCATATTTGTAAAAAGATAGAAAATAAAAAATAAATGACGCATTGGCTTTTCCTATAGCTTTTGCTTTTAACTCAATTTCTTAGCCAGAAAGTAATGTTAGACTGCTATTTGAAATTTGAAATTTTCCACTAAAAAAGGTGTGACAATTTATGTGCTAAAAACCAGACAAGGGCAATTAACACTTTGCCATTGCGCTGTTTATTCATTTTTGTTCACAATTTCAAAAGCTCCAAATGAAACAAGGAAGACAGAATATGAGCAATAAAGTCATTCTTAATGACACTTTTCAGACTGAATGAGGAAAGTTGATGTGACAGAACAATAATTCATTTCCTTTTTAATAACTGCTTTTGTCATTGATAATATTAGTTTTCCATTAAAGTGAACACAGTAATCTTCATTTGCTCGCATCGGTACTTCCAGCTTTCTCTTCAAAATTCAAACAACTTCTTTCCCGGTATAATTTTCTTACACGTTCAATCGGTGGTCTGATAAGCTTTCTTCAGAGAAGATAAGCTTAAAGATTTTTAGAGTATTCGTTTTCTCTCTTTTCTTACACCAACAAATTTTTGTAATTACCAAAAGTATAAATGGGAGCGGTTCCTACTTATCTTCCTCACTTGATTTCAAAGTAATTTCCTCCAATAATCACCGTCTTAAATTACCACCTTGCGCAGTTTTATTGATACTTTTTTTTTCAAAAAGAGACCGATTTGTAAGTTTAAGCTATCGCCATGCAGCTCCCTTCAGAAAGGCTTTTTTATCAACAAAGTTTTGTTCTACGGAATCTTAAACTTTTAGTTGCCTTTCTGAGTCGTTATATAGCTATCATTATGAAATCCATTAATACTAGCGAAGCGGTTCGATAAATTCAAATATCTTACTCGCTGCGGAAAAAATTGTGAAATCGTTCTAACGCTTTTGTATCAGAAATACATCGAGTTTTATGGGGAGACTTTCGGAAGGACTGAAAGTAGAAGCAGGAAACTGAGAGTAGATTTATGGCCATTCAACTGAAGTCTGGCGGAACGAAAACATTTTGCTCTTATGTTTTATGTTAAACTTTAACATAACACATCAGAGCAAAACCATAAGAAAGGAACACTTTAAGATCTAAAGTAATGTACCCGTTTTCACAGTTTTCATGCACATTTTCACCTCGACAAAACCACGTAACAAATATATGAACTTATTGAGAAATAATGTTAAGGAACTTTGCATATATTTTATTTATGGGACTATATATTTGCTTCTAAATGAAATAGAAACCCTCGGTCTATTGTTGAAATTGCACATTAAATCTAATTGCCATAGGACTGAAAATTGTCTACAAGAAACTGGAAGGAAGAAAGACAAAAAAAGTAGCTTACCGTATCCATTGACCAATGTTACTATTGAAGTCTTCAGCGTCTTAAATTTCTTTTCGGTTGCCTCTGTTTGAAGGAACTGTGTGTCGCGCGGTTGGCCGGATAATCGGATTTTTATAAAGCCATTGCCGGAAAGAGAGAAGGCGATTGTTCATTACAACTAGCAAATTACAGATTAGCTCGTAGCCAATGTCAACGCTGTTTATCTGACCTCGCGTGTACTCGCTCATTTCTGTTTTTCGATATAATAGGGAAATATCGACGATGTCAAACCCTTCCGCGATAATCTCCTATAGTAAAGGGAACGTGAATTCTCTCATCTACAGTTGGGCTTATAAAACTTTAAAAACCTCAAAAATTTGCCAATTTTCCATTACTTGTTTATTTCCTCTACGAAACTGTCACATTAGAAAAAAGGAAGAAAATATGACCTTTAAAAGCTTTTGACGCGCTAGACATTTCTTTTGTGAAAGAATGGCATGCCGCATTTAAAGGCAAAAGCTAAATTACGAAATAAAGCTTTTAATTACACTTCCTTGGAAGAGAACCTTTCTCAAACATCCGCACAGTGAAGATTGCATCTTAAGACAGTCTTCTGTGCAGTTCTTGCTGTAAGTTGTTGCTTATAGCTTTAATGTTTAAGTTTCCTTATTTCTTCTTTTTGGTTCTCTAATGGACTAACTACGCACAGTAATTCTCAAAAATTAAGCGAGCCGGCGAAAGAGATGCAAAGCTCAAACTTTGTAATTAGACTGATCGAAATTAATAGTGTTTGATCAATCGAACCGTCAAACTGAAAGACTAGAAGGTTATTTATTACAGGATTTCGAGTCACTATGCCCCGCTTAATGGAAATTGGAAACATATGATAGCTCGCTACACGCAATTTCTCTGACACTGAGTACGGATGTTATCGGAAGTTAGGCAACACATATACACCACAAATTTAACTATTTAAAATTGATTCTATAATTTTCTTTCCTTTTTTTCTGTTGTCTTGAATTCTTGTTTTTAGGGCAACTTTATGCAAAAATTGCCCAGTGTCCATTTTTTTTTCCTGCTCGCTAAATTAGCGTTTTCCTCGTTGTAGTGAAAATTGTGCCCAGAGCCAAGGATTCTTATTTGCATCCTTAACTGGAAGATTCAAATAACTTGTTCCTAAATCAGAAACAGAGATATTTTCTTCGTCATCAATCCACCGTTAAAAAAATCGTGTTACTAAACAAAAAACTGTCAGACAGTTTAACAAAAACATCTATTTCACAATTTCAGTTACAGGCAAACGCAAAATATCATCGATGAAGCAATACTGGACTCTTAGAAATATGTGTCAGATTTAGTCGAAGCCCAACCGCAGCCATCAAAACAAAGACAAATTGATTTGCAATAACGGATTGTTAATTATAAATCCGTTTCCGATCTGATAGTCACGACAGAAGGCAGTGTTTGGTTTACAGGGGCCGGTTGTTCGAAGGCCGATTAGCGCTAACCCAGGGTTAAATGTTAACATGGGTTTCTCTTGTTAAAAAGCGTTTTCTCAGATAACTTCCTCTATTTTATTCACAGCATACAATCATCAAATTGTATTCAACAAGAACTGTACTGAATGTGCTTTTTAAGCTTTCATATCTGCATTTAAATTTCGCACTAACCCTGGGTTACCTTAACCCTGCTTCGAACAATCCGGCCCTGCAGATTAATTGAAAAAAAAAAGAAAGAAAAACGCGTGTCAGAATTTTCCCCGTCCATAACTCATCTCTTGAGAAGGCTTTTCTATGAAATTCCACGTATAATTTTTTGCGCACCATAATTCGTTTTATTGTCCCGCGTTGCTCTTGCAATAAGTACTCCCACGATTTTTTACAAACATGTACTGAGATTTCCATTTTCCATGTTCCAATCCACCATGGTTGATTTCGTGAGGATGTTAGGATTGGGTCATAGCTCACCTATTCCCTTCTTCACTTAGCCGTTTGGTCGAGTTTTAACTCCCTTTAAAACTCACAGAACCTACATGATGTGCAAAACATCACCGTACGTGGTTTGACTAGTGTCCTCTTTCACCTGTTCACACAAAAAAGTAGCTCAGTTCTGAAATCGACGCGTTTTAATAGGACCACACTTAGAGTAAATTTTCATAGCTTCATGTGAACAAAAAGGCGTATTCGGAATGTCTTAGCGTGCACGCGAAGGAAAACGAATCAATTTTGCTTTTTCTATCTTGTGTAAAACTCGTTTTTTTGCAATACTCAAAATCAAGTGTTCACAAGTTTGCTTTTTTACTGAAGCATCACAATGTATTCATTTACTACTCGTGTATTCCTCTATTTTGACTAGTTCATCGGAAAGAAAAGTAGATTCACCATAAACAATTTACCTTCCGCTCATATTACAAACGATACCGGCCGGCATCAAACAAGAAGAGAGAGAAGAAATCAGTGTCCCAAAGTTGCATTGAAACATTTGATTTACTGTAATCTAGAAATAATCGTCAAAGCCTCAAAAAGGTTGGCGGATTTACACCATGTTTTAAGCTTAAAAACTAACATTGTGAAAAACTCTACTTGACGAAAGCACCATATCAAACTGAAGCTCGAATGAGATACAGAAGCTTGGCGAAAATAATAAATAGCAAAAATACCCTATTTCATCAGCGCTGATAGTTTAAACGTTCCTTTACATTACACTAATAATATCATATCCTAAGTGGAGCTAGGTTATATGATGTTAACTTTCTCTAGTTTGTAAAAGAGTAAAGATTTCAGTCAGCGGAGAAGGCGGGAATGATACTCATGTGATGAAGGTGATCTTTTTATGCCCTTTGGGATGCCCTTTTACGCAGTAATTAGATAGTTGTAGATATCAAGCTATTACTTAATACCCAAATAGCCGAAAACCGTCTCATATCCGTCCTTTCCGATCTCAGTGCTCAAAGGTCTAATGTTGTCTACAGTTTCCCGTGTTTGTATATAACGTCGGCTTTTTTTCACATAAATGCTTTTTCCTCTACAACTCAGCAGCCCTTAGGCCCAGTTCAGACGCCGCTCCACTCCTGTGTCGAACCTAATATTGAATTACGTTCGACTTTGGAGCGACATTGGCGCAACAGCTGATTCAGATGCCCTGATACCGTGTGTCGAACCTAATATGTATTTTATATCCGGAGAATGCATTATATCGAGCCGAGAGTTTTTATTTAACAAATAAATAAGCCTCCACTGGGCTTTGTTCTGTTATAAAGCACGAGGGAGGTGACGAGAGCACGAAAAAAGTGCAGGGGGAAACACGAGCCGCTGGGAACGAGGTTGAGGCTAATTCTTAGAAAGATGTTTAGAATTTTAACCAAGAAAATTTTACTTGTTTATTTAAAAAAGGTGTTATTCAGCGTTTTGTTTCAAAATAGCCCAAAAGTTACCAACAAAGTGCTAGTTTCCGAAAAGTTGCTAGAAGTTGCTCTCTGACAAAAAAGTTGCTCATATGTACGGCGGGGGGTGTATAACGTATAACGTAAGGGACGGACCATTAGAAAAGTGATGGGGGGGGGGGTGGGGAAAGGGGAAAAAACCAAAAAAAAATTCATGCAAGGCAAAATGCAAAAAAAAAAATTCATGCAAAGAAGAAGGTAAAAAAAAAATTAATGCAGAAGGAAGGTCCAATTGTGACTTTTTCACACGTAGTAAAAAAAATTCGTGCAGAGAGGTTTACCAGGAGCGAATATTCGCTCCTGGGTTCACCTAAAACAAAAAAATTCGTGCAAGCTGAAAATTCCCCACCCCCCCCCCCATCACTTTTCTAATGGTCCGTCCCTAACTAAACTGTTAACTTTGTTCCTCCCCACCATCAGTTATCTCGTTGTAGTTATTTTGATCTGTTCCGTCTGCCTTACCGCCATCCTTAACTTCAACCACAACAATCTCGAGTCATCCGCACCAATTCTGATTTCAACAACGTTATGTCTATTTTCTCTACTAGTCATCAACATTAAAACATAGGTCCGCAAGGCGTACATGTGTGGCTCACTAGACCACGTGACAGGCGCTTGACTCTCGTGAACCGAAATAAATAAATAAATAAATAAATAAATAAACAAGATGCCTAGGGACGTTTCCGTGGGATTCACTGGCCTATTAGGCTTGGTTACCCATGGTCACAATCAGTTGACAAAAATTGACCAGTTACAGTAACCTGCCATGGTTAGGGACGGACCACTAGAAAAGTGATGGGGGGGGGGGTGGGGAATTTTCAGCTTGCACGAATTTTTTTTTCGCTCACTGCTTGCGCAGGAATTTTTTTTTCAGGTGAACCCCTCTGCACGAATTTTTTTTACTACGTGTGAAAAAGTCACAATTGGACCTTCCTTCCGCATGATTTTTTTTTACCTTCTTCTTTGCATGAATTTTGTTTTGGGCATGTTTTGGGCCCCACCCCCCCCCCCCCCCCCCCCCTTATCACTTTTCTAATCAGTAGTCCGTCCCTTAGTCAATGCGACCAGGAGAAGAAATCATGAGTGGCGATCACTAGGCAGTAAATTGCGATGAAAATTAAAGAAATCACTGGATTTTAGTTAAAATGATCTGTTGGCAAAAGTCAAATCAACATTTGCAAACAACATTAACTGTGCTTTAGTGACTACCCTTGTCTTGCATTTACATAAAAAAATCCGTTTGAAGCCCGAGGTTCGGTTTTTAACATAGGAAGTGTCCGTGAAATCGAAGAAATCGCAACGGACATATTCATTATCTCCGCTAGGGGTAAAGAAGTTGAATCTTTCGCTCACTTCGGCAGTGCACGAACAGGACAAGAATAGAGCGCGTAAGCCTTGTTTGGTGAGAGGAGTAAAATTACATTTTCAATTTCAGAAACAGTGACGGGTTCGAGGAAAAAAGATCGAAAGGGGTTTAGAATGTGTCATATTCATGTATTCGCTGAAATGACGATTGCTGTTACTCACTTTAGCAGCAAGATTCTGACCAACTGAAGAAAAGAAGTCATTAAGCACAGTGGAGAGTTCAGTGGATTTGTGCGTTAGCCGAAGGCTGGCACCGGTTATAGAATGCAGACGGTTTCTGTCGTTTTTTCAACGTTACATTGTTAGAGATATATCGCTGACTGAGATATATCGCTGGCTCGTTACCTTTGCTCGCTGGCTCATTGAAATCTTATCCGCCATTTTGAAAAGCACGAGGTATGGAGGACAATCAAGAGAAAGATTATAGCTTTTTGTTCCCCATCCTTTACGATGCACTAGTTTATGAGCGAAAATTTAAGAGTGAATATTTGGAGAGACAAATTTACGAGCGATCACTTAAGAGTGAACCTTCCATCGTGAAACGTATCGAGAATAAGAGCGACTTATGAAAACTATCTACACTGAGTGAACCTTCAATCGTGAGAGGTGCAAGAGGTTAACTATATCTATGCAATCCCGTGTCCCACTGGGCCCCGGTAAGTTCCATGTAGTGGTTCTCGTTTCATCACAATTCAAGCGCCTCAGAGCCGTAATAGGTTTAGATATCAATTTATTTACGGGTTAGAGACTGAAATGAGTGGTTTCTTTACAAATACACGCACGCGCTGGCTGTAAAATGAACGAGAAATTGTCAATACTGCACGAAGCGAAGCTAAGTGCAGTATTGACAATTTCGAGTTCATTTTACAGCCAGCAAGTGCGTGTATTTGTAAACAAACCACGAATTTCAAGTCTCTAACCCTTTTAAAATTAAATCTGAGTTCAATGAAATACAAAACCTGCTTGAGCCGGCCATTTTGATGCCAGCCGTTGTGTGATGGCATGATGTATTCTCATCAGTGCACGGTTACTAGGTGATGACGTGACGTATCACAAAACCACGTGATTGAGTTTAGCCAATCACTCGCATGGATTTAGTACATTGAATGAAGATTAAATATTAATTTAGTTCATCCCATTGTTGATATGGTTCGAAAAATAAGTAAAATAGTACAGTTTCTTTACTCTTAGCGCGTAGCAGAGGAAATTTTGTTTCTATAAAGTTTATATTTTTCATCATCGCCGCAAGCAAACAGGACATTTTTATCTTATTAGATTTCAATAGACCCCTGGTAATCCAAGGCGTAGAGAATTTCTCGAGCGTACGCCTTGAAACAGATTTAATAGGGGCGTGCCTATTGATCAGTCTGTTGAGTTTGTTGTAGAAAGTTGAGAAAGCGCAGTTAGCATAATTCTCATCCTCCGAGAATCGAGAGAAATATCGCAGCATAGCCTTTTAGGGAATAGTCTTTTCATAAGAGGATTCAGATACACAAAACTGCGAGTAATGATCACTGCAGACTTGCAGACAAGTCGACTTTTGGACACAAGTGCGAGCGAGCAAAGTGACTGGGACGCGAGAAGTCGTTTCCCCACGAAAATCTGATTTTATCTGACAATTCATGCATGGGTCGGGTGGGTGGGTGAGATCATACATGGACTGATAGCGGCAGCCAGAGGCGCCTTTACATACTGACGTCCTATCTCACCCAATAGAAGTGTAAAGCGCCTTTGAACATATTCATATGAAAAAGTGCGCTATATAAATTCATTATCATTGTCATTATCATTGAAAGCGGACCACAAAAAAACGGCCTTTGAGAAAGTCTATGATCACTGATGTCTGAGATAATGATCATTGATGTCTGAGATGATATTGCCACTTGTAACTTTTCCAGATGAAATAACCCGATGGAATATGAAATCAAGATTTATGCCCTTCTCCCTACACCCCACCCCCCTGAAAAAAAAATTAAATCAAACATGTTAACAAGGTTAAACAGACTATTTCTATCTATATCGTTTACCAGTGTATCGAAGAGTTTTGTTTTGTCTAGTATACGTGATATAAGGTAAACGTGACCTATTTATGCACGGTCAGTGTGCAAAAGGTTTATTATATAGGTGGAGTCCATATTACGCAGGCTTGGGTTGAGTTTGTTAGTCCGTTTTTCTTTCCCTCCGGCTTATCCACACATGACTAAACGCGCGTCAGGAGTCAACGTGACAGAACTGGTCGTTACATAATTTCTCGGAAGGAAGTCAACCTTCACAAACCGTCCAAACGGCGACAGAAATTAAGGAATTCAATAAAGAAAATTGACTGCATGAAAGATTGCTGACGCTGTTCAAACACACCGAATTCATTATCAGCCGATCACCGAAAAAAGAGAATCGTTGAATGCATGTTTGTGCAGCAGGAAAAAATTGAATATTTAACAGTGCATACTTTTTTTCTGAGGCGGTGGATACCATGACTCCTTTTTCGATAACTGCTTCACCTTTGCGATTAACTTTTCTGGGCCTCAAAATTTCATGTTTTACCTTTCTGCACGAGTGCACTCAACTATCGTTTTACAAGCCGCTGGAATTTATAATCGTGGGTAACTTTGTATAAATTGTCTATAAAAATAAAGAGGAAGTTTTCATACCATTAGTTAAGTGGGTAGTTGATGTATCAAGCCAAAGACATGCTTTTATATTATACTTGGAGACTGTTTATTTACTGCAGGTAAGTTAGGGTTACGTGTATAATTTAATGGTTAGTATATTATATAACCCACTAGGCGATACACGAAAGCCAAATGAAACATTAGACTGAGGTCATTGAGCAAAAATGCAGGTGCAAAAGATGTTGAGTGCGTTAAGTTACTTATAGATTGGCTGAAAAACATCATAAATAATCAACAAATGGTAAAATAGTTTGTTGAAGAGGTGTTTAAGATACGGCTGGATAAACACTCAAATAATGAGTCGCCAGACTATTTCAAATGGTTGCTTAACTCCACCTAAATGAAGTTGGCAGTTTCAAACGTTCTTGACGATTTTATCCAACCTTTCCTGAGTCTGTGGTGTTCAATTTTGAATTTTAAAGGTAATTATTTGAATTTCCCTTTTTATAAATAGAACCAGTGGCAGTATGAAAATACATAGGTACGAATAATATCGTTCAATGATTTTAATTTTTTTTTTCAGCCTTAAGAATAAAAAGGATAACAGCACTAAAATTGATAATAATTACTTTTCCTTAACGTTTGAATTTACCTGAGAACTATTCAAAGTAGACTGTAATAAGTATTTAAGTGCATGAAATATCTTGTTTCCAGTACTTAACATCCTGCTTGCCTTGCATAAGAAACTTGTTGGAATATAAATAAGCTCTACAGCGCGACTAACGGGTATCACTCGTACCGATATCCCACTCGTACATGTAGCACAATTAGCTTTGATTTAGATTGAAATTGCAGGCAGACATCGAAAGCTCCCCAGCTTTGAAGCTTACTTCGGTTCGTTTAGTTTGAAGCAACTAACTCTTACTTGATAATACTGTACATAAAAATGGCACCCTTCATCACAACTTGCGCTGTACTTTTCTGAAAAATTGACTTTTTAAATCTTCATTCAAATTGCAGATGAATTGGTTGCACAGTTGTACACTGGCTAACTAAAACGTGCAACGGAATTTTGTCCGCAATAAACAGGAGAAATATCTCTTTCGAATTTATTTCATAGCAAAAGACGGAAAAATCAACGCAATCAAGTATAAGAGATGTTTGCGTGACTCTCTCCATGATATGGGTTAAGTTCAAAACGTGGATGCCTCAGGCGAGCGGCACAGGCGGAAGCGAACATGGCGTCCACACGAGACCGGAAAGGGTTCTGCTTGTGAAAAGTCCACTCAAATTAAATAGATTTTCTTTTTTTAGAAACTCCACTTCAGAATAATTAAAAAGGCAATTATTTTTCAAAACGTTGTGAGCAATTCTCAAACTTGGTATTTACTTCGTGCGCTTACTATTTTGTTGTTAACAATTCTATGAAAAAGATCCGCTGTTTAACAAGCGTTTAGCTCTTTGGTAGGTGTCTTTACAGAGCAGCAGTTAAGCTTCGAAAGCTATTTTGATTCTCTTGATCTGAGCGCTAGAAAGAACAGTTCTTCATTCACCGATGCTCACCGGAATTTAACGTATATAATTTGTTTCGTCTGGGCTTTTCTCGCAATAATTTCAATTGTCCCTTCTTCCAAGTAGCTGACCAACCATGAATCAATGTTCTCGAATGTTCCGAAAATGATATGAATGATTTCTTTGGGCTGTGAAGGATGGTGGTGTTGTGGTATGCAATCAGTATTCACGTCTGATCATGCACGCGCAAGTTCCAACAATGTTGTAATTTAACTGAGGAATTGAAGAAACGCAAGTCTGAAAAAAAAACAAAGAAGAAAATTAAACCTGGATCCGTAACATCGAAATTCAATCACACGACAAATGATGAAAAGATGGACATAGAATTTTCTATCACAACTTATTTTTTATTTTCATCTGTTAAGTTTAAGCGATAGGTACTTGGGAACTGACAAAGACCTCTGAAATTTAAATTGCGCACATTTTATATACAGCAAACGAAAATCAATTTTAGGAACATAGAGCGAAATAACTATTTGGTCATTTAAATGCGTGCGCTTTACATCCTATTCAGAAAGTTCTGAATGTAGTAATCAGTGCAGGCTTGGAATACTCCTTAACTATCTATTAAAAAAGTCACCAAACAGTGATTAAAGAATGTACAAAAACCACAAGAAAAAAGCGCTTTTCGTAAGAGTAGATTCCAGTCATTTCGAACAGGACCGAAGGATTCCTTTTATGCTAAACTTACTTGCTTACAATAGATGTAAGATCACTTCAAAATTTTCTTTTTCTCCAGAAAGTTCATTATATTTGCGGGCAAATTGAGAAGATTGTATCCTAAAATATCTTAGTTGTTGTGTGCTTGGTTGAAGTGCTTTAAACCACTGAAGAAAACTGGAGACAATAAAAAAATTCTAAAACAAATCGTACGACTGAGAGAACGAGTAAAATATAATTTAAATGGACAAATCAGTTTGTTCGTCGGCATAAATAAACTACTTCTAGTAAACATATGAAAACTCGTCGTAAAGGAAGTACAAATGTGGTTTATGATATTCAAATACGCTTGTGTAGATTCAGTGAAGAAGTTGTCTTCGTGTGCCAAACTAAGCTGGAGTGAATTTTGGTTCATACCTGGGTCTAAACGGTTCACAAACGACTATACTGTACGGTACGACTATATGAGACCAATTTAAGATTGCTTTTAAAGGAAACAACGATTTTCTGGTAAGAATATTCTCCATGCTGGAGAAAGTGCGAAATCTCTCATTGCGCATGTTGTACCATGGATGCATGCATTCACGCGTATTGTTTTAACAAGTTCATAAACGCCCAAAGAAATGAAGTTACGCTCAATTAATCATTCTATTGCATTAAGTTCGTTGTTGAAAGCGAGTGTTCATGGTTTGAAGTACCCTTTGCTTATTATTTACAGCAGGTCCATGTAGGAATCCTAACGTCAATGTGACGATCGATAATGAAGATAACTGGTGTAAATCTCTAGATACGCAGTCGGAATTCAGCCAGCAAATAAAGGCAAACACTGTATCGTGACTTTGGCGATTAATTTCACAGTGGTTGACTGTGTTTACTTGTAAATCTTTTCTAATTTCGTCTGTCGGGTTTTCTGTGTGTGGTTGCACGCCGAGTGAATAGATAAATCACTCAGTCTTTATCATGTCGGGCTCTTTGGAAGTAGTCGTTTGGCGCAAGAGTAAAAGAAACTCTTTATAACCCAATTTGCCGTAACACTAGCAAACACCATACCGAGTGAGACACTCTACTGACTGCCGCGCGGTCAAGCAATTTCTAAAGCGGAAAATGCCTTGGACTATCAGTACCATAAATATTGCATATGTCAGTATTTTTCAAATAGCCATGATTTTAAAGGATTTATCATATCAAATTAAATCCGAATTTGCTTCCAACCAGTAATGAAGATAAACGGGAGCAGATTCAACTACGAAAATAGACGCATATTTCAACAATCATAAGGAGATATTTGCATAACAAGTTTGATTGGAAAATAATGTCCTTCAAAGATTCTCCAGCACTGAATTGACAAGGACCAAAATCTCGACTCTTCAACTAGTACTATAGCTAGTCAGAAATCGATTTGAACATGTTGTATCCTGGCTGTTCTGTTTCTGTACTTGAATTTTTTTACTTTTAGTTGTTAGCTTCCCAAAATAAGTACCTAAGCTGAATTCATACAGAGCGCGAATTACAGTGATTAAACTGATATAAATAATTAAGATTAGAATATTCCATTTTCTGGCAATTGATTATGATATTTTTTAGTTGTTTAATTCCGCGTCGTGAAGCGTTTACAAATTTAAAAATGCCACTCAGTACGTTTAAAGGTTTAAGTACAATATAACGGATTCTCTTAACGTATTCGATTCTGTGTACGGCAATTGTAATGTCACAGAATCGGCGGTAATTTATAACCAGGACGCGAGCAATTACAGAAAAGTATCTTAATGTTATCTCTATCTTAACTGAAATTAACTAAGTAAACAACAGTTTAATAAAGACGACAACCTCATAGCAAATTTCTTAAGTTTTTCTTAGCGTTAACAATATATTGATTAAATTCGTCTGAAAGGCCGTGTCCTGCGATACCCCAACGAAAATGATTTATAACTCAAGACCAAAGATAAGGCTTATTTTTAATATGATAGAAGCACAAACTGATGCATCGGATTTCAATCGATTTGTCCAGAGGGCTTCTCTTAAGATGCCTTGATATCATGTTCCTCGTTTCAAATCAGTTCTCAGTGTCATCTACAGTGAGTTATTCGAGTGAGTTATGTATTACCCTTAACCTCAATCACATACATGTGAATTTAGAGGAGAAAATCCAGTTATTCTTACTGGAAAAAAAACATTTTTTTTCTTTTGCGTTTCCCACACTTCCCTGATCTAAGAGCAAGTCACTTGAAAACTGAAGTTTTACAACAAAGCTCATGTTGGCACCCAAACGGTAAAAGAATTCTTACTTAACTCCAAACAAGGAGAGGTTATACAAGTAAAAGCTCAATCGTTTTGGAATTGAAGGTATATTAAGCTATATAGTAACTCTGTTATTGACAAATGTACGTAGACACTAAAATTCTTGGTCCTTAGAGCACAATCTTGCATGGCATATGTCTCAATTTTAGCTGTTTGGCATAAGAGGTTCGGTGAAATATCAGCAACAATGTCTTACAAGTCCAAATCAACATAAGGAGTTCATGTTTCAGTTACATTTAATTTGCGGAGTCTATTATCAATTTTAGGGATAATAAAAGCATAAAAATGCAAGTTTAATCTCTCCTTAGATCAAGCATAAAGACAACATTTGACTTGTCTGGTCGTCGAACTCTTCAATTAGTTTTGAACTTACACACTTCCAAAAAGTTTATCGAACCCCTTGTAATATATTTGATAAAATCTCTTGAAATATGTTAGGGGTTCATCTCTGATAATTCAATTTGTTTACGTATATTTCACTTTTGTGTAATAGCTAAGCCTGTAAAAATAAAATGATCTAAACAAAGAGAGAAAATCGACAAAAGAAGCAAAGAATCGGGCTGCTTGCCTCACTGAATAATTATCAAACACACTAAACATTAATGTGAGAATTAGTCTTAACTTGTCTTCTTTTTCAGCTGTAGTTTTAGCTAGAAAAGCATGTACAGTTTATTTAGGGAAAAGCGATACCAAGTTGCCAGGTTATACAAGCCACCAAGCCATGCTTAAGTGTCGTTAGCATTCCAAATACATTCAATTTGCAAATGGGAATGAAAAGTCAACAAGGGAGGATGAAGAGGCGGCCTCTATAACTCACTCTTACGGGGTACGCGGTACATAAGTATTTCCTTTGTTGAAGTGCTAACCAGTGGCTCATTTCCGATCACCATCCTATTTGACGCTTCTTCGGCACTAACAACAGAAATCTCAAAACACGAGATTTGCCGTGCAACTGCCCTGTCGCTTCAGTTCAAAGGCAAAAAAGTCATGTCTGCTGTGAAACACTTTTCGGCACATCAAAGGACGACCAGCAATTCAAACAAACAATAATGAGGTGGATGTTTGTTTTAGAAATACCTCTCAAATGCATTCTCAAGTTATTATTTCTACTACAAAATCACTGTTTAATAAAATTTGGCCAAGTATATCGTACTCAATTAAATCGTCATTTTCTTATCATTGGCTTTTTAATGAGAACAGGACCCCATATCGTCGTGCTAAAATCCACTTGCTTCATGGAACCTTCTGCTCGGCGGCGGAGACGAAATATCCGGGTTTAGCCGCTAGAGCTATGCTTGCCTGAAAATCAACATGTATAATAACCTCACCTTCTTCCTGCCTGCATAAGAAACAATATTTAAGGAACAAATTCCAACCCAATTGTTCAGACCCGCAAGTTAAATTAAAAAGTTGATTAATTCTGGGAACAGCCAATCAGAAGCAAATGCGTCGTAGTTTTTGGACGATCGAGGATTTATAATCAGGAATGTGTCTCTTCGCTGTGATAAAGAGACTGATGCTTGAGCAGCTAAAATGGAGAGTCGCTACTCGTTTCTACTGGTGAACGCTTTCCTTGCGATTTTGTTTACGCGTAACTTGATGGAGGCTAGAACAGGTTTATTGTGAGTAAGACCTGAATTTCATATTCTGTTTTATTGGAACACAATGATTCAATCAGCCTTTTATCACTTGACACACCGACAGTGTTGTGACGTCCGTTGCTACTCTGGACATTAGCACGATCTGCAGTCAAATCCCAGGCCTGTCCCCAGAACAGAGAACCATATGCGGAGAACAACCGAAGGTTATCAACTGTATCCTGAAGGGATACACGCTAGCGGCCAAGGAATGCCAACATCAGTTCCGAAAGAATCGATGGAACTGCACTGTTCTCAACCAAGAATCAGACTTCGACGACAAAGCAATACGTAAGTTGACTTAACAAATGGAAAGGCTTCTGTCAGAATTGTGTCTATACCGTATATGCATTTCCTCTTCTCACTTGAAAATGTTAGAAGCTTTTTTTAATTTGGCAGCCCACTTCAGAATGAAAAGTTCTTAAGTGTTTGTTTGTTTGTTTGTTTGTTTGTATTGGATGGTTTCCGATTTAGCGGAATGAGTTCTCTCAAGTTAAGGATCTCCAGAAGTTTTGTCAAGTCTGTAGAGCGGCAATGGATTAGCACTTGACACATGGTGTCAACTGCGAATATTGTGAAATCAGTTTTGCATTTGTCTAAGGTATTCCTAGTGCGAACGAAACTAACCGAGACCAACGTAAGCAAATTTGGAAGCTGCCCGTAGATAGAGAAACCTTCCCTATGAACACAAGTTTAGAAGGAGCAAATCGATTGTTTTAATAACAATTTCTTCTGGCGTGCTCTCGTGCTTTGTCCGGGCTCAGACAAAGTTTTCTTGGTCCTACAATCGAGGCAAATTTTGTCAAGACTTCTCATTTACGATAACGCTGTATCTTGTGTTTAAATACTTACTTTTAAGCGTGGAGAATATTTTTGATCGAACTGGTTGCTTCGCTTTACAATTTCACGCCACTTAGCCTAATTGGACACGATATACCAAGTAATTCGCAAACACGTCAAATCTCTCCCATTCTTAAGTCGTAGACACGTTGGATTAATTGTTTTGATATTAAACGACAAGCGTATTACATCTTCAGGAAATACGCTCACAGCTTGATTAGTTGGAGACTAAAATAACTTATTAAATTGCGTGTGCAAGTGTCAATTGAAATCGAGAGGGTGGTTTCCGTAGAATATTCTTAGGCATGTCACTGAAGATTAATGACTTTTTTATGAGTTGGAGGGTTTTTTTAATAAATCTACGACAATTTGTAGAGATAGATTGATAAGTGGTTCTTTCTTGCGGTGACTGAATTGCAAGTGTAGGTAAAGAAGCAAGTTACGGCCGGCTTTCCACGAGTCTGTTTTTGGTTATCACAGTATTCACATAAATAGCAAATGACTGACTATTAAAAATGGCAGGTTTTTTTTTAATGAAGAATACCAAACACTTTACATGAACACTTAACGAAAGTATCTAATACAGTATCGCTGGGAATTTGTATTTGTAGCTTACTTTAGTTTACTTTAAGGGCGAGGACGTATAGTTCGTCGCCAGCTAAAGAATTTGAGCACCTTGCCATCAAGTTGTTCTCAAAAGGTAAAGTTTATTCAACATTTGTGACACCTTATAACATGCTATGTGTTCTGTCCTATCTGTATATTTTCTTGGTCCTTCTAAGCCGGTACCAAAGAGGCAGCATTTACTCAAGCGATCACATCGGCTGGTGTTGTTTACGCGGTAACTGAAGCCTGTAACAGGGGTAACTTAAGTGAATGCCATTGCGATGATAGTTCCCTGGGAAAGAGGAGTCGGCAAGGCTGGACGTGGGGAGGCTGCAATGTGGACACCAGCTACGGAGTCAATATCTCCACTCGTTTTGTGAATGCAAAACAAAGTACTCGCGACGCCATCTATCTGATGAACGAACACAACAATAGAGCGGGTAGACAGGTATGAAGGCCAATCAACTGCTCTCAACTTAATGATATAATTGCTTTTCTAATTGCGTAATGGTAATGAGGGCTAAACAATTATCAATTGTCTTCGATACACGAGGCTGCACACGGGATGGTTAGATGGCAAATTAACATGTGAATTGCAGACTAACATTCCACGGTTTTAATACTCAAATCGGAAAGCTTTTTGGACGTTATAAATTGATGAGTCAATTTAAGCCGAGTACAATGTAAAGACGTGTGAACAAATCATCAATTGTTTAATTGTACTGCTAATGTCGGATCGCGTAGGGCCTTGATCAGATTCTTATTAAAAATGATTGGGTTTTGAATATAACCTGCTCCATTCAAATCTTGTTTAATAAACGAAACCCAAACATGTATTGAAAAGAACGGAAACTAGTTATCATCTAACCACAAAACCACATCAAAGAAAATTATTAAAACGTTAGCGCAACCACGCAGGTCTTTGAAGACGAGCTTTTCGCTGATTTGAGAAAAAGTGCAATTGAAGATTTTATCCTCAATCAAGTTTTATTAAAGATGGCATCCTTGTTCCGATGGCATGAAATGTGCCCATTCTATTTAAACCATTTCTGTTCCTATTTTTATATATAAATATATATGTAGATTTTTTTTATCAAGTATCATTTTTTTAATTTTGGCGCATTTGTGTTCATCAAGTGGGATATTTTATCATGTATCCTTTCTCATGAATGATCACCTGAGAAAAACTTTAAATCGATCAGTTTAGTTCTAGCCTAATCTTTCTATCCTAAAACTGTTGAGTAGTGTTTCAGCGGTTTATTTTTTTTTACCATTTTCTAAGCGATGCATGAGATACTGTCCAAGTTGTGTTGTCAAGCACTTCACAGACATAGACAGTTCATGTGTCTTGTTGGCTTTTCTTGGTTATGCATTAACATGATGAAACAACTGAACGTGTTGATGAGATTCTTATCTTGGTTTTATTCCGTGAGTCACTAGGGTGTGTTCAATAGCAATGTAAAATGAATGAATTTAAACAAAGGGAACACAAAAGGTTCGGTGATTTTGAAGTGGCCTGCATTCAGCTATCAATAGAACAAAAAGAAAGAAAATTAGCTGTTAAGGTAATATGACTTCCGAAAGTGCGGAACACTAAAGAGGTCTGATAAAAAGATAAAGTTTAAGCATTTCGTTCAGAGCTGACAAAACGCCTTATACCATGCCACCGCTTCGCCCAGCGTTCTTAGCGCACGGTTTTGCATCCAAAAGTTTTTTAGCATAAATATGTTTGCAACTTGAAATACCTGAAAATCGTTTGCGCAAAGTTGCTGCTCGAGGGGTCGGGCTAAGTGCGTGTTTCCTTAATTAAACTTTGAGAGCGCAAACCTTTGGTGTTTGCAGGAATGCTGCTGTGATGATTGGCAGTAATCGATCTATTAAAGGAAAAATTATTGCGAAGGCCAACGTTATGTGTGGAACAACCTTGTTGCACACAGCAACACGTGCCATCGAAAGTCACACTGTGAGGCAGAATGCGTGAGATGAGGCGTGTTTCGCACTGCGAAAGAACATCTGTGGTACAAAAATCAGCTTACTAACAGAAACCTTTAATGGTGGTAGGTTGAAAAAGCAATTTTGTGTTCTTATCGTCAGTCCCGTTGTCCTCAAAAGCTTGGAAAATGAAACTGTGGCGCAATGGAACTCATTACAAAACAGCGCTTTCTCGGAGGGAGAGCAATTCTTGCTTTTGTAAATAAAGAATATCATGGTGTGGACAAGAAAAGAATCTTGCGACATTAATTTTTTTGTAATTAAACTAAGGGAAGTTTTTTAGCCCGCCTGCAGAGTTTGATATTAACTGTGGAGTCTATAACAGCTGGTAATTTGAACAACAATTTTCTGCCGACATAGAATCGCGTACTTTCACAGAATTGTTTTATCAAATGAAGAATTATTTTTAGACTCCAGAAAATACTATTAACAGGCCTTTTACATAATTTAACAATGAACAAGCATATGTTTTGGGAATAGCCGAGTTATTGAGGACTCGGTAGTTTTACTATGTTATATTTCATTGTAGCCTGAGGTTTTGGAACATTCTCGCATTGCAAGCCTGTTATATAAAAATAGGGTTTAGTTCGGCTAAAAATCACCGTTGAGATCAGTCTTGTTATTCAACACAGAGTGACATTTTCGTCGATCTTTCAAAGATCAACCTGAATTGAACTTTTCAGTACCCGAAGGAGAACAAGGCGATCGTTTGTCGCTTGGGAATAAACGTGACTCACAAATTTCTTTTCGCGATGCAATTCTTTTCTCCACTCTTCCCCATGTTTTCCATAGCAAAACCGTCTTTCAATGCAGCCATACCTGTTTTGCATTGACAAAGCTTTAACGCCAAAAGTGATATAAGTGTTCTAAGAATTCAAGCACATTTTTTGGAATGAAATCAGATACTGACTTTCTTCAATTTTTGCATGTACCTTGTCTGTTTTAGGTTCACTGAATCTGTTTCTTACTACATATTGCTTGGTGCTGTAATGACCCAGATAACCTGACTGCTTTTCTTGCTAATAATTCATTATTGCTCCTATTCAAGCAAATAACAACTTGAACAAACACAAACTCTAGATACACATCCTGATTGAAACTTGTTGCTAGAAAGTGGCAATTGAAGTTAAAGAAGGTATTATTAACTTAATTAGTCAGTTGTGACATGATTGCCTGCAAGTATGCATGTAGCGAGGGGCGCCTGCACGCTTGCTTCTTTGCCATATTAGGCGTGTTAATCGGCAGCAGGGGAGGTGTGGTATAAGAACGTTTTCTTCACTTAAGCAGTATTCAGTAGCCAGCGGTATCACTTGGCTGTAGAAGATGATATTTGCGACGAGAAGTGTCACAAGCAAACTTGAACGAAGTGAAGGACGATAAAGGTATTCAGTGACTTGATACGACAATAAAACTCATGTGTGTCAGTGTAAATGGCATTATGCGAAAAAGTGTTTGGCATACCAAATCAGCAACGATAAATGAAAATATATTCTCGGGATAGTTCCAATCTCGGAGAAAACAGCTGAAATTTGAAAGTGGAGGTTATTTCTTAAATATGCTTGAAATTGGCCCCATTTTACAAGGAAACGTCATTTTATACACCAAAACAGGTACAAAGGCTTAAATCGACTCACAATCGATATGAAATTTTATTATTAAGGTATTTCTAAGGAGGACAGCGCAGCTCGTCATTCTAGGATTTTCAGCCTAAAACTGGGACATTTCTCTCGCTTACTTAGGTTGTTGAAGAACAATTGGTTATCGAATGCAAATGCCATGGGCTTTCCGGCTCCTGCACGACTCAAACGTGTTGGAAGGCGCTGCCTTCATTTCATCAAATTGGTGACGCACTGAAACGCCGTTACTACGGAGCGATCCGAGTTAAGGTTCTTATGAAGGACTCAAATGGAGGCCGCAAACCAGGACACCTTGTTTTGAAATCAAACGAGTCAAAGACACCCCACACCCTCCAGCTGGTTTATTTGAAGCACTCGAGTTCTTACTGCAAGCGCGATACAAGCTTAGGAATGCTTGGCACTCATGGGCGACATTGCAACATTACTTCCAATGACGACGACAACTGTAACACGTTGTGCTGTGAACGAGGCTACAACACCCATAACTTCACACAAATGAAACAGTGTCAGTGCAAATTTCATTGGTGTTGCGAAGTCAAATGCAAGTCTTGCGTGACCAGCGTGGTTATTCATACCTGCAAGTAGATCTGGAAAGAAAAATTGAAAAACGCGTGAAGAAATCGCTGACGAAGTATGAGAGGCTTACAGCGCATAATGAAACACGTGGATTGAGCAGAAAACGCATATAAGATGGAAGTACTGTGACACTGAATGATCCAAGAATATTGTAACAATCAACAAAGTGGCTTATGGATACTGACAATGTGCTAAGGGTCTGCTAGGGATCTGTCACATACCAAGTGCTGAACGCAAAGCATCGAAATAACACAATAGACAGTGAACTCACCAGAAATTTAATCAGTACAAATGAAAGCTTAAAATTTGTTAAAGGAATTGAGATAAAGTAATTGGTTCTAAGTAAATGCAAATTTCAATGGACAAGAATTCCAGAACTTGCCTCATTATTGTAAACAAATTTTGGTGAATGAAATGATAGTAAATTAGTTTGTGGAAAACCGAATAACTTTAAAACGTAATATACCACACCTCTGCAGCGCGCGGCGCCTTGTGGGCAATTGTAAAAAAAAACTATTGTGCATGAGAAAAGGAGTTGGCACATAGGGCATCATTAAAAAGACCACCTCTGTGACAGTTTTCTGATCCCGCAACTATTTCGCCAAACATAGCATACCCTTTTTTAGACAAATTTAGCACTCCATCTTTAGAATGATAGAGCGTTATTCTTCGATAAAAAGGTTGGGCATTTAAATTACAAGTTGCTAAAACAGACAACAACATAAGAATACTACGATCGAGCTCTGTAAGGTTTCATGCACCTTTTGTGAAATTATTGCCAAGCTTCAAAACAGTCCCAATAATTTCCCTCAAGTGTACGGCGCTTTTCAAGTCACAGAATGATTTTTGTAGTCTACAACAGCGCCTTTATTTGCGAGCGGTGGTGTGGTATAAGGCCATGTGATTGGCATCTGAATCGTACATTTGGGATCATTAGGATTATTGGCTAACCCAAGACACTAGCTAAGGCCTAGGCTAGACTTTGAACTTTACAAGAGACGAACTAAATGGTAGTTTGGGTCGATCCAAATTAATTTGGGTCGACCTCAATTAGAATTGTTGGGTCAAACGTCAAATCGATCCTAACGTCGAACAAAATGCAAAATCGAATCTCTTAGTCAGCGGGATTCCAGTGAACGCAAAATAGCGCGAATCTGGATGCACGACAGTTTACTTATGAAAAGGCTTCGCAGTTCTAGAAAACGACGTTGCATACTGCAGAAAATACTGACCATTATTTTTTTCTGAAGCATCTCAGCGGGCCGGAATCCCAAATCCTCGAATCTGATTGGCTAATCGCGCGCTCCCAACCGGTCCAGCTTTTTACGATACGGACCACGGTCCGGATTTTTATCCGCGCTATTCGCGGCAAATTGAAAAAAAAAAGCAAACAAACAGAAAAAAATAAATAAGTTATTTACCGGTTTAGTTGGGTCCGTATGGGAAAAAACCGTGCCCGAGGTCTTGAATACGGCCCGAGGACCTCCCGCCCGGTAAATAACATATATATATATTCCAGTATGTCCTTGGGAAAATCGAGGACGATCTACAAAGGCAGGCGGTGACTGAAGAACCTACATTGCCGGCTTTCCGATTAACATTTTGTCTCTATCAAGGGGCAACTATTTACTAGAGATATCTGTTGTTTATTTCCGCCATACAACACTTTGATTACGGATACTATGCTATAAATATTTTGATTTCAAGGCCAAAATATACATTATCATAGAAGTTTATGAACTACGTTCGATTCATGGAAAGTCCGACGTTTGTCACAGACTCAATGTTTACACGTTCTATCCGTCTGAAGCGGACGGATATAACGTGTGGGTCGAACATAATTAGAGAGCTTAAGCACGCGCGTTTTTGAGACGCGGACGGCAACCGGAAGAGAACATTATGCGTGCCAGGACAGTGGTGTCTCCCAGATTTTTATAGTGATCATATCTAATGGAGAAAGACACTAATCAACGTAAATGTGGTTGTGTGAAGACAAGTTAAAAGGGGAAACAACTCCCTAACGGTTGCCGTCCGCGTCTTAAAAACGCGCGTACTTAAGCTCCTAATACAGCTCGTCGAACTTAATTGAATCTAACGTCGATTTTATCATGAACTTTTAAAATTGGTTCTATTTAGTTCATCTCATGTAAAGTTCGACGTTTGCCTTAGACCTAAAACTCCCATAATCAGTATCAATGATAATTTGTGAGGAAAAAAAAACACGTTTTAAGCAATAATTTCTAAACCAGTCCGTTCAGAGATGAGTATAAAGTTTATGTTTTTAGCTCAAGGCCTGAAACTTTAACGAAAGGGGAAAGATGTTCCTGATTGTTTTTTCGCTATAATCCACGTTCTCATGTATTATTTATTCATTGGCCTATCAAAATGTTTTTTTCTGTTTTCGTACTTTGTCTACTTTTCAAATCTTTCGGCATCTTTGTCACTGCGGACGTCTTTTCAATTGATGATAAAATCCTTACTATCCGGCCATTTTAAAATCGTTCCGATTCTAAGGAAATTAATTTTGAAATTGCAACTGACTTTAACTTGCTAATGTGGACGTTTTTCGG
Organism: Ricordea florida; assembly: GCA_949710005.1. Lineage (NCBI taxonomy): Eukaryota > Metazoa > Cnidaria > Anthozoa > Corallimorpharia > Ricordeidae > Ricordea > Ricordea florida. The sequence goes on along the minus strand of OX453278.1, from coordinate 11,600,164 downwards.
TTTTGTTCTGTTTTGTTTTTCTTTTTTATTAGGAGAACAATGATTCTGTGGTAAAAAAGCAGGGGCACCCAACGAGGATATAGTTCAAAACCACTTAAACATAGCATTGTTAAAGTGTTTTAGTATTTAAAAGGTAGATATAAGCATATATTTATCCCCTAAAATTTTTTAATCTGTTCGGATTTCCTAGCTGAAAGTCTTGTGATTCGAAAATTATAGCGGTCAAAACTTACCTTTTCCAAAATTTCAGCTAGAGAAAAGGCTCCCGAAAATTCTAGGTGACCTTTTTACATTAAAAATCCGTTAAAAATGGGAGATAATATCATTTTTTAGATGTTCGAAAATTCTGGGAGAGGCAAACAAGCAAGAAATTTTTTTAACGAATGTTCCGAAATTTCTAGATCTCAATCGTCTTCTGAACAGATATTTTCCGAAAATTGACGTTGGGTGGCCCTGAAAGAACCACCACAAAGTTTCAAGCTCATTTAAAATTTTCACCGCTTGTATTACCATCGCAGTGACAATGACGCAAACATTACACAAATCACTCAAAACACGTCAACATGCAAAACTTCCAGGAAAGAGATTTGAATGGTACCTATTTCTTTAAAGTAAGCGAAGCTTTGAATAATATTTTCCCAGTAAAATAAATGAAGCAATAAACGTCGAATCGTTAGAATGAAAAGTGCCTTTGGTGTTTAGAAAAGACAGTTCAATTAAACACGTATTGTGGGGATAGTTTCTAAAGAAACTGGTGCTGCGTCGGTGGGAAATTGAAACACAAGAAACTGGGTAAATCAAACGAGTTGATTAAGTAAGTTATACCACTGTAAGGTAAAAGGGAGGTGCTGACGTTTCGAGCGTGAGCCCTTCGTCGGAGCGAATGACGAAGGGCTAACGCTCGAAACGTCGGCACGTCCCTTTTACCTTACGGTGGTATAACTTACTTAATCAACTCGTTTGATTTACCCAGTTTCAATTAAACACGGCTCGCTTTTACATTCTTTGTTTCTCCATTGAAAACACAGCGTTTGAGTCTTCATCAAAACTCGCGACATGTGTTTCATCGCGTACCAATTACTGCGCCGTCTGTCCAAACATAAGGGGTGTCGTATGGTCCTTCAAAAACTCTGGGTCTCGCAAAATTTTAGTCGAATTTCACGGCTCTCGCAGTCTCGTTTTTTAGCGGTTATGTGCGTCTCCAGTCTTGATTTGTATACGAAAGAGTCTCGCACCCAAAACACTTTGAAGTCTCGGTCTCGCAATTTAAAAAGTCAAAATGTCTCGGGCTCGTAAAGAAAAACGCTAGTCTCGCCGTCTCACAAAGTCTCGCATTTACCATTTGCCACCCCTAGCACTTGATGCAGTGTTTGATCGAGAGGATATTGTCAGGAGCGTACCTTTGAGTGGCCTCCCAGTACATTAGTAAACGAGGCTATTTTAAGTTCTCATATTCACTGTGTGACTCTCTTCCAGACACAAAAACAGAAAATCCTCGGAAAAATTACTAAGAAACTATCACTTGAGTAAATATCGCACGATAAGTTGCTACCATACGCCACTGGTATCCTCTGAATAAGGTTGTTACGTGGTGCGGTGGTCGGTGTATTAACTGTTTTGATTTTATTGAAGCAAAAGAGAAATTAAAAATAGCATCAGTTTACTACTTTGCTGGGATAAAGGCCTAATAGGGAAGAAGAACGCTTCTGATAATGGACAAACTGATGCAGTGTACCAACCACGATGTCTAGGGGTGGCACTAGACGTTGTGTCCCCATTGGAACTAAAATATGTCAAGCATTTGAAAAGGAAAATAGGACAATAAAGTTCTATTACCACGGAAAACTCAGAAAAGCTTGATAAAAGTTATTGCAAAGCCGGTGGCCGTCTGATATGTTCCGTGCCATGGATTTTCCTGACTTGATAGCCGACAAAAAAAAACCGCGTAGAAATCCATCAATGAAACTTCTTAGTAGCAATAACACATGAAAAGAGAAGAGGGGGTTTCGCATTCACAAAAACCAGGAAATAGTTTTCATTTCATAGTTTAGCTGAGTAACCGAGTTCCCCTGAACTTGCACATCACCTTTACAAATGATTTTCAATCTTATGGCTGTAATCGAAATCTGTAGATTAACCTCTCTTAAGATTGAGAACTGAAACATTTTGATATAATTGTGGCACTCTTGGGCCCTTTTTACTAGGCGCTCGTAGACAATCTGGAGGTTCTATGTCGCTGTCATGGCCCATCTGGATCTTGTATTAAAAAAACCTGCTGGCAGGCGCTTCCTTCGCTCAGAAAAGTGAGCCTTTATTTAAAAGAACGCTTTCGGAAATCAGTCCTTGTAAAAACAGTGAAGGTTTCTTCCCGGCATGGCAAGCGTGATGCTTACCTTACTCTGAAGTCCGCTGATAACAAGAAGCCATCCGCTGAGGACCAGAAGCCACTATCTGGGGACCTTGTCCACATCAAAAGTCCGCAGAATTATTGCGACCGCGACGAGAAGAGAGGAGTACCGGGAACACGGGAGCGTGAATGCAACGGGACATCTAACGACACTGATAGCTGTAAGCATCTATGTTGCGGCCGAGGATACAATACACATGAGGTACTGAGAAAGTGGAAGTGTAACTGTAAGTTTTACTGGTGCTGTCAAGTCAGATGCAAGAAATGTAAGGAACGCACTGAGATTCTAAGATGCAAATGAAATGATTGTCAGTGGTCACCGCGTTTGAGGAACTAAAATTTGTACCATTTTAAAATCCCTGATAAAATGAAAATGGATTGATTTGATGAGAAGGACGTTTTCGTAAAATGCTAAGAAGAAAAACGGCGAGTTTATATTATTTATTATGTGCAATAGTGAAATTGAGCATCTAGTTGTTTTGTATCGAAGTTTTGATGGTTGCAATACTTCCTGGTGCTTCCTAAAGACAGAAGACTGAAGTTTCCATGCAGAGAACAACATTTGAATCGGTAAAAATGGCTACTATTGAAAGCTATGGTTAGCGATGGACACTGCCAAGCTAGTAGTGTCGTGTGATCTCTTAGATGCTATTGAAAACTGATTTGTACGGCATCGAGTTGCATTCTACCAGAGTGATTGATGTTATGCTACTTGGATTAAAAAAAAATGCATTGTTTGAATTTAGGAACTGTATTTAAAAAATGTGTCCAGATTTTACTTCTTATATACAGATAAATAGAGGAACATGAAGACAGGAAGATAGATAGATAAACAGACAATCAGGTAGATACACAGACAGACAGATAGATTTCCCTTGTAATATAGTTAATTCAGTCAGTTTGTGAGATGTTGGCCGAGAACCCATAATGATCAACGTCAGTGGACGATTCAAAACCTGGCCCTATATATATGAACCCCTTTAGCTGCAAGCCTAGTTAATATTTCTGCATCTTTGAATTCTACTTCCACCACCAAAATATTGTAGATGTTGTAGTCCAATTTTTATTTTCCTTTGTTTTCTGTATTGTTTTCTGGTATGGTAATGTATGATAATGAGTTTGAAACAAAGGAAAATAAAATTTGAACCAAGGATAAAATTGAACTACAACATATATATATTTGGTTTTATAAGGCAATAGCGTCACAATGCAGCTCGCCAAATGAACTAGCAGTGTATTTGAAAAGCAATCTTCATAGAGTTGAAGAACTACTACGTTTAACTTATTCACCTTATAGAAGCAAAGATCACATTAAGTGTAAATAGAAAGCTGGGCTTTGAGTGTTGCGACACGCTTTGCAAAGGCCTTTCAAGCACGTATTGCTGACCTACGTTTTTACTGTAATTCAGCCCGTTTAATTCAGTTGCAGTTCTCTCATAAGTGGGTGCTATGGCTAGCTGTGAGATTTATTGTAAATTTGCCAGCCTAAGGGGCATTTCGTGTCAGATCAATTCATTTACTTTAATTTCATCTATTCTTAAATTCCATATCGTCGCTTTGCTTTATTAGGGACGGACCATTAGAAAAGTGATGGGGGGGGGGGGGGGGGGGGGGGGTGGGGAAAAAACAAAAAAAAAATTCATGCAAGGCAAAATGCCAAAAAAAAATTCATGCAAAGAAGAAGGTAAAAAAAAAATTCATGCAGAAGGAAGGTCCAATTGTGACTTTTTCACACATAGTAAAAAAAATTCGTGCAGAGAGGTTCGCCTGAAAAAAAAATTCCTGCAAAAGCAGTGAGCGAAAAAAAAATTCGTGAAAGCTGAAAATTCCCCACCCACCCCCCCCCCCATCACTTTTCTAATGGTCCGTCCCTTATGTAGTGGTTATTGCGAAGAGTACCTTATTACATGAAATTTTTGGGACACGTTAATTTTGCGAATTTCGCGATACAAAGTGACGCGTACAAGAAGTGTCGCAAACATAATTTGACGCGAAACTTAAGTAGCTCACATAATGTCGAATTTTTATTGTAAAGGATTGTAATGGTCAATTGGCTCAAGAACAATAATTCACTTACAAGCATGAACTGCTTGTGGACTTTGTAGGATCTGTTTTGTTACTGTTGACATCTAGTCCCGCTGTTGCGTTTTTTCTTAAGTTTGACGTTATTGTTCCCTAAAAAAAGCACGTTTTATTAACTTCAAGGACATTTTGAATAAGATTGCCAATGAACTGTAAATTGTGTCTTACTCAAAAACGCAAAATTAAAGTGATTCAAAATATAAAATTTCCGCAAAATTGTGAAGTTTAAGTGTCGCGCAACATGCGCACATCAAAATCGCGAAATAAACATGCCGCGAAAATTTCATGAAATAAGGTAATTCCGGTTCGATCAACTTTTGGGGTGAAAGGGTTAATTCAAACTTTATAACTGCTGTGATAATGCTATTGCAGGCTTAAGTCTTCGTTATCTGCAGAAAGCCTTACCATCCCTCTCCATGTAGTTGCTTTTTGTTCAATGTGAAAGTGTTTCTTGTCATTTGTTTTCTATCAAGTGTCCTTGGAAGGTGATCAGTTACCTTGTATGTATCTCTTTCCGTGTTTCAGCTGTTTGATATACTTGTAACATAAGTCGACTATGGTTAACTATGTCTAGGCCGCTATCGTGCAATGTTCTACTGCAAAAATACTAATGTAAGATTATATAAGGTATCTCTCAGGTAGCCTTGCTTTCCGCCGGAAAAACCAAGAACACGGAGAAAAGCTTGTCGTCACTAGACATATACACGTTTTTCCTTGCCCGGAGTATGAAACTGAACCTGTTTTGGTGACATTAGCGCCTTGATGTTTACGCGAAAACAGTGCACTCTTCCTCCAGTGAAGTATTTGTGCTTTTTAATTATCTAACTAAATTTAGTACATTTGTTTGAAAAACAAATCCCAACTAGGAAGGCTGATTAAGTTAAAGGACGCCCAGAGCTTGCCTGAAGTGCTGTTCAGTAGCTTTCTACCGAATCGCCAATGGAACCGCGCGGTTTGATGGACAAATAAAAAAGTTAGAGCCACAATGAATAGTAAAACAAGTTGTACCACAGTACAGTACTGTTCAGTGTACTATATTAATTATATTTTATTGGATGTTTTTGTGTGTAGTATCGCTGAGTATTTTTAGGAGTTCTGCTGTACTGTATTTTGACAAGCACGTAGGGAAAGGTAAACTAGAAATGAGTAAAAATTCTCATCGATACTGCACGCAAGAATATAATGGGCTCCTGGTAACATGAAATTCATTGGCCAACTCCTGGAACAAAAAGATGACCTAATAGTTAAAAAAGTGTGACAATGTATTTTTCCGTGATTCGTGATTCTATCAAGTGTCCTTGGAAGGTGATCAGTTACCTTGTATGTATCTCTTTCCGTGTTTCAGCTGTTTGATATACTTGTAACATAAGTCGACTATGGTTAACTATGTCTAGGCCGCTATCGTGCAATGTTCTACTGCAAAAATACTAATGTAAGATTATATAAGGTATCTCTCAGGTAGCCTTGCTTTCCGCCGGAAAAACCAAGAACACGGAGAAAAGCTTGTCGTCACTAGACATATACACGTTTTTCCTTGCCCGGAGTATGAAACTGAACTTGTTTTGGTGACATTAGCGCCTTGATGTTTACGCGAAAACAGTGCACTCTTCCTCCAGTGAAGTATTTGTGCTTTTTAATTATCTAACTAAATTTAGTACATTTGTTTGAAAAACAAATCCCAACTAGGAAGGCTGATTAAGTTAAAGGACGCCCAGAGCTTGCCTGAAGTCAGTGACCCCAAAAACTTGAGTGGAGTGGTGATCAAACATGGTTGATAAGATGCGAAGCTTTTCGGTAAATAACGAGCACACTAAACTGTGATGACGTTTTTGAAATAAAGTGATTCTGCCTATGAAATTTGCTAGAAGACAAACTTTTTTACAGTTACCTGAAAACTTCTCCGCCGTCAAAAAAAAAACAGGTTAGCGCTTTTTGATTGAAGGTCACGTCTTTTCTCTGCAATCAATTATTTATTACTGTATTTGCTGTTACGGAACAGGAAAGGTCAAATACTACTAAGTTATCCTTTCAAACCTTGCGTATTTACATGTAGTGCCAAATTAGCCAAAAATTGTGAAATGCCAATAACAATTTAACTTACAGAGTTTAGAACACTTTTCTCCGTGTGCAAGGCCATTCCTGTATTACTATACGGTAATGACAAATCTCTAATTTACCAGCGTTTCTGATAAAAAATGTCTTAATCCGGAATCCTGATCATGAACCATAGCAAGAGAAAATGAGGAAAGAGAACATAACCCTGTCTGATATGATAAGGGGACAGAATCTATTTTTAGCGCGGAATCTATTTATATCTCGTTCCATGGCTGCGCGGTTTCCACATGGCGTATTGAAATTACAACCACGCGATGAGAAGGACATCAGCCATTGGTCAGTTAAAATAGTTTCCGGATCTAAAAATAGATTCTGTCCACTTATCATAGTAAGAGAACCCAGTATGGAAGATGCATTCTCTTACCTCATTTTCTCTTGACCATGGATAGTATTTATGAAACATTTTATTGATTAGGATTATATAGAGGCATTTTTTTGATGATTACATAGTTGAATCGAAAACGGTGCGTCATAGACGAGCTGGCTTCAATAGCAAATTGAATAAACGCAACAGTTGGACCACCACACGAGCTCATCTTTTTATTGTGCAGGGTTAATCTTAGACTTGCTGAAATCTGTACTACGTTTTACACCACAGTTAGCGGTTTTGCCTTCGTTCTACTCATTTCGCTGACGCAGACCAGACAAACCAGATTATAAAAGATGTGCTATCCATTGCATTACAAAACAACAGTACCACAGTACAATTTTGTTCAGTAACTTTCCGCCAAAGAATGGTCACATTGCATGGTTTGCTCCACAGATGAAGAAGCTAGAACGACACCCCCAGGTAAAGCAAAACAGATAGTAGCACAGTACAATACTGTCCAGGACCTTTCCAAATATTGGTCTCACTGCAGGGTTTGACTCTACACAGTTAGAAAAATTAGAACCACACTGTAAAGTAAAACAAACAGTACCACAGTACAGTACTGTTCAGAAGCTTTCCAAATAATGGTCTCACTGAAGGGTTTGACTTCGCACAATTAGAAAAATTAGAACTACACTGTATATTAAAACAAACAAGTACCAAGGTAATTTAAAGTGCTGTTCAGTAGCTTTCTACCGAATCGCCAATGGAACCGCGCGGTTTGATGGACAAATAAAAAAGTTAGAGCCACAATGAATAGTAAAACAAGTTGTACCACAGTACAGTACTGTTCAGTGTACTATATTAATTATATTTTATTGGATGTTTTTGTGTGTAGTATCGCTGAGTATTTTTAGGAGTTCTGCTGTACTGTATTTTGACAAGCACGTAGGGAAAGGTAAACTAGAAATGAGTAAAAATTCTCATCGATACTGCACGCAAGAATATAATGGGCTCCTGGTAACATGAAATTCATTGGCCAACTCCTGGAACAAAAAGATGACCTAATAGTTAAAAAAGTGTGACAATATATTTTTCCGTGATTCGCGCATAAGGAAATGGATAATAATACCTCAGTTAATTCCTATGACATATTTTAGGTCACGGCAAGAACGAGAATAGCATTTCTTTTAATAAAAACGTCAAGAGAAACGACAAGAGAAAATGAGGTGAGAGAACACATCCTCCCTACTGGGTTCTGTTACCATGATAAGGGGACAGAATCTATTTTTAGATCCGGAAACTATTTTATCTGACCAATGATGTCCTTCTCATCACGTGGTTGTAATTTCAATGCGTCATGTGGAAACCGCGCAATTATGAAACGAAATATAAATAGACTCCGCGCTAAAAGTAGATTCTGTCTCATCATATCAGACGGGGTTATGTTCTCTTTCCTCATTTTCTCTTGGACACAATAAGTAGTAGGTGCTACCTTGAAAAATCCTCGACCCTGTCGTAGCACCGTCCAATTTTCATGGAAACATTAATTTTGGAGCAAGGCTTTGGAAAATCAAAACTTATTTAAACTGTCCTTTAAGGAGTTCTTTATTTTGCGCTGTTAAAAAAATTGCGCCACATCGCAAATAAAAGACAAGATCTCTCGCCTTTTAATCTGGAATACCCGTTCTAACTAAATAGGCCATGTGCTCGACTTTCTCTTTGTAACCAGTTCAAGTTTCAAACTTTTATTCTTGAAATAGAAATCTTCGTGTATCGCACACAAAGATTTCTAGAATAATTCAGAAATGGAAGAAACATGCATCTCCCTTCAAAGACGTGAAAACCGAATCTCACTTATTCACCCTTTTAAAAAGTTCCATTAAATAATCTTACTGACGGCCACAACGCAGTCAATAAAATTAGCATAATATACAAAGTATGGTGGCCCACTGTTATCATAGCAAAACATGTAGACATGACTGAAAACTCAAAAATAATAAAAAAAATGAAAAAAATGGAATAGAAAGATAAATTTAATTGAAACGAATGCAAGTAATGTTGAAAAATAAAATGGAAACAAAGTAAAAAAAAAATAGGTTGAAAAATAATAAAAGGGCCTTGGTGCAAATGCAAATAAATTATGAATTTTCTATGATAACGATGGGCCGAATCGAATATCACGACGTCGATTTTCAAAATGTAACGTTGTACCAAAGCGGGCCATTCTTGTCATAGCCCGCGGCACCTACGGTCAGTGGACTCCTCTGTTTCAAGATGGCGGCCCGTACGTATTCGATCCTCAGAGTGCCGGGGACAAGGACGAGCAATTGAAGAACGATCTTGAGCACTATGTGTTGGCGAATTATTCCAGAAAGGAGATACTAGATTTTGCTAGTCGTGACTACCCTGAGTATGCATGGAATCTCCCTACACTCAGTAGGAGATTGAATGTTCAGTGACGGCGGAGCGTATTTTGAAGTGGGGGGGCTGAAAACGAGCGCCGGAGGCGCGAGTTGGTAGGGGGGTCTGGGGGCATCCTCCCCCAGAAAATTTTGAAATCTATTTTGGAGGTTATTTCTCAGCCTTCCGGTGTCCAACGCTAACCTGCGGTTTTTGGACACAAGCTTCCCGTCTGTGAGAAGGAAGCACACGCTGAGAAAATGTTAAAAATACGTGAACGCGAAAAGTTTCCGACGAGGCTTGTATAAAGTTGTAGCTTAAACAGAATAAAATGTCATCCTCCTCAAAAGTGGGGCCCCCCGGCTCCGCCGTCCCTGATGTTTTCGGCATCAAATAGGCATCCGTTGCGAAACTACATAGACGAGGTTCTGTCCTCGTGTACCGGTACACAAGAGCCGATACAAAAGACCAAACAATACATTACAGCTAAACAATGACTTCTAGACAAAGAAAATACAATGGTTATTCCCTCGTGTACCAATATACGAGGACAGAACCCATAGAAGATGTCAAGAAAGCTGTACAAGAGGACGGAAAGGTCCAGAATTAAAAAAAGTACCTTGGATATCAGCGTCAATAAAATGTTGACGAGCCTGCGCGACTCCTGATGTTTGCAAATAAGCATGTGTTTTCAGAGTTTAGCTCTGACCAGGATATCTTTTAGGGATTTTCCTTTGCGATTTCTCTAAGATGTGCTGGTTTGAACTAAATGTCATTTCCCCATAAGTCTATTCCTCAGATTTGGAAGTGCTGGGTGGTATTGTGTGACAAAAGGCTGTATTGTACGCCTTGCTTCTTTGTTTTAAATCGCTTGGTGAAATTCTTGAGGAAAATGTTCTGTCTCATACTTCAAGAGTATTCATTCAAGTTCTGTGGAAAAAAACTATTTACAAACTCATGGCACAGTAATAGGTACTAAGATGGCCGTGGCATTCGCCAACAACTTCATTGCCAAAATAGAGAACGGGATCCTCAGATAGAGCCCACTAAACCGATAGTTCCAAAAAGATACACTGACGATATATTCTCCTTGTGGAATACAACCATACAGCATATTGTAACAAGTAAAAGTCAGTTGTAATGTCCATGTCAGAGAAATAACAGGTTAAAGGCGTGCTCAGTTGTTTTGATAGAAGTTGTTCTTGTATAAGCGCATTACCCGTGTAGTACTAATGGCGCCAGGTTAAATAAGTAATATTTAACAATTATTCGCCTCAGGCTCAGTGATTCTCGGTGAATATTCTCCGAGACGAAGTCGAGGTGAATATTCACCGAGAATCACTGAGCCTGAGGCGAATAATTGTCTTAGTATAAATACACAGGTGATTATTTCAAAAAGAAAAGAAAAGCATTTTACAACACGAAAAAGTTTTATTTCATCAAAAGCGCGCGAACGACTGGCAGCCATTTTGTTTGTCGAGGTGATTATCGGCTGATAATCCGAGATAGCGACCCAATCAGAGCGCGCGATTTTGTATAATCACCTGAGTATTTATACTAAAATATTATATCGTATACGCGTAACTTACATATATTGGCATATCGATCGAAAAGTATTTTATCGAGTGGACCGTTCGTCAAAAGCACCAGATTTATTTCTTCCACTGAGGTAAGTGTTTTGTTTTCGTATTGTAGGTGACATAATCTGTAATTATCGCGCGCAAGTTTTTGCTTCACGACGCTTTTTCGAAGAATGTGGTGAAGCCCTGCACGAAACAATGATTGGTTTACGATGAATACGTGTAGTGATTGCACCTATCAACCCATGCGAAAACAGCAAAACGTTTCTAGGTTTGCGTTATCTAACTACGAGTGCAAAAAGAGATCAATTGCGAGTACGGATGTTTTTCTACCAAATTCGTAATATGTTTTCTTATTTCCCTCGCTTTATCTTGTTTACTCCGCTTTCAACTACGGTAGTTACAACTGCCTTAAGTTGAAATACATGCCTCCATTTTGACAATTGCAAAGTTTCGTTTTAAAATGCAGTAAAACTTTGTTGAAACGCGATTCAAAGAACATGTATATCCCATCACGTTCTTGGTGTTACACCAAATCACATGATCAGTCACATGGTAGAACCATTTACTATAAACCGGTTTTACCTGTTCTTTACGCAGGAAATATTTCATGTGATCTTTTGTGCTCTTGTTCTGTGATTCAGTAACTGATTATAGAGCCCATTTAAGCGTCAAAGTCCCCTTTAGTTACCAGCGCATAATCCTTCTTCTTTTCTCTCCTGGACAGCAAGAGTTTGATTATCATCAAAAGTAAGATAACAAGGCACATACAAACGATCAAATAAAGAGATCGCATTGAAATGTCACTAAAACGCGGAAAATATGGCGACGCTTTCGGTGGTTCAAAAAACGATATATCGTCCGTCTTGTCCCCATCTATGAGTAAAATGTCTGAGCCGTGGTTCTTCTTCGTTGTTGTGTTTGTGAGGTTTCCCTCCTTTACAAACGCCACTGACAACACAATGAGTGCCGGCCTGTGAGATGAATTCCCATGTTCCACGTTTTCTTTGATCTGTGTTTTGTTTCCAAATTTGAGTTCCAAGAGCTTTTTATTTCCCAGTGTATCCTCCTTTGGTTCAACTGCACCGCGGCTAAAATGATATAAGTAGCCAAGAAGAAGAAGGCAGTAGAAACAATTCAAGTTGGCCATTTTCCTATACAATGCAGTTTGAATCGTCTTCTCACTGGTAAAATTTTAATGTCTCTATGGTGTGGTCACGTGACTTTCTGTGGCAGGTGCCGCTCTTGTGTCAACGGGTGAAAAACGGGCTGTGCGAGTTATCACCAATTCAGACCATAAAGCGCATTCTGCTCCTCTATTTTCCAAACTGAGAATTTTAGACATTTTTCAAATCAATACGTTTCAAACAGCGAAATGTATGTACCGTTATTATAACAACCTGTTGCCTTCGTTGTTTTTCATTTGTTTTGTTACAAATAGTCAAATTCTTAGCTATGGCACCAGAACGGCCAACAATTATAGAGTGCATCATTGCCGAACTAATCTCAAAAAAAAAACTCACAATTCTTTATCAATGCAAAGACCAAAGATCTGGAATTCCCCTCCTGTTACAATTACTTCTATGCCAAGTTTTCCTAACCTTAAGAAAAAACTGCTAGAGGTTTTAGTAAACATTGAATTGGAAAAGCCGCACACTTATAGTATTATTTATGTAAACATATTGTTATGTCAGAGGTGGCCTCAAATATAAAAATGATAAAAAATGGTAGGGTTGTGGGATGTGGCTTGAAATGACAACGCCAAAATGTAGTAAGGGTATGTTAAAGCCACACATATGCCCACTGAGGCGACAGTGGTAGAAGGGATAAAACCCTGTTGCTTCCAAAAAAAAAATGTAAAATTGAGCTCAAAAGCCAGCAGCCATGGACAGCTGTTTCGGCCTTGTTAGGCCTCATCAGCCGATGGCACAGCCAGCAGATGAGCTCTGGGTTCCCACATTAGAAAACAAACTTCAGCAAAAGTACTCCAAAAAGTTGGTTCTTTAGTGACTTTCTCACGGGACCACAACAGGAGATCCCGCAAAGCTAAGGGACGGATCATTAGAAAAGTGATGGGGGGGGGGGATGGTGGGGAATTTTCAGCTTGCACGAATTTTTTTTTTTCGCTCACTGCTTGTGCAGGAATTTTTATTTCAGGTGAACCCCTCTGCACGAATTTTTTTTACTACGTGTGAAAAAGTCACAATTGGACCTTCCTTCTGCATGAATTAATTTTTTTTTACCTTCTTCTTTGCATGAATTTATTTTCTTGACATTTTCCCTCCCATCACTTTGTCGAGTCATTCAAGAGACAACAGCGTGCATGTGTTCATCAAACTGCCATGTTTAATTCCTCTCCTTATTCCTGTAGTGCGCATGCCTAAATACTAAATAACACACGCGCGTGACACACGAAACGTCAAAGTTCAATAACACAACATCTCCCCTTTTTTAGAGATTGTAAAGTAACATACAACTCGGGTATGGAACTAAAATCTACCATATGTGATAACTGTCCGCGAAATTAAATAAAAACAAAGTTCAAGCACAAGTTTCAAAGTGTCTTTAAACTAAAGCTGAATGTTCAACAAAGTCCAAGGCTCTCTTGTAACTTGAGAGAGGGTCTAATGAGTCTCTTTGGTCTAGATGAAAGACAAGGTGATGGGAGTTGCTTCAAGGGAGTCAATGCCTTGTCTTGGCCTTGTTTCTTCTCAACACTAGGTGAAACTGGCTTGTCCAAGACACTGGGCGACCTTGGTTTGTTGGTAGGGATTGGGTTGACATGAGAACGGTTTCGTCTCACTGTGCTATTCTCTGTCTTGACCAAGTAGGATCTAGGTGTTTCTGCTGCTCCAGCTATTGTACCGGTGGTTCCCATATCTTTGACGTGCACAGGAGTACCAGGTTGGACTGATCTGAGGGGAATAGCATTGTGCCGTTGATTGAAGTTTAGCCTTTGAGTTTCCTTGCTTCCTGCTTCCCTTTCGCGTAGCTTGTCCATATCTGGCCAACTTGGATTGAGAACAGTGTGGAATGTTGGGATGGTGTTTCTCAATTTCCTTCCCATGAGTAGTTCAGATGGTGAATATCCACAAGCCAGAGGGGTAGACCTGTACGCCAACAGTCCTTTGGATGGATCTTTTTCTTTCTTCAGCAGTGATTTGGTGGTTTCTACTGCGCGCTCTGCTTCACCATTAGACTGTGGGAAACGGGGGCTACTTGTTGTATGCTTGAAACTCCATTCTTTTGCGAAATGGGTGAATTCGGCTGATGCATACTGTGGGCCATTGTCACTTCTTACTTCTTCAGGGATTCCATGCCTTGCAAAAATTGCTTTGAGGGCTCTGATAACTTCATGCGATTTGGTGGTCTTTTGCATGGCAGCCACCTCGATATAGCGTGAGAAGTAGTCCACTACTATCAGATAGTTGAGGTTATCAAGCTCAAATAGGTCTGTGCCGATCATCTGCCAGGGACGTTCAGGAAAGGGCGTTGGCATGAGTGGCTCAGCTCGCTGCTGTCGGTGCTTGGCACAAACTTTGCAATTTTCAACCATGTCTTGAACTTCACGGCTGAGACCAGGCCACCAAACAGAGGTCTTTGCGCGTTCCCTGCACTTGACTATTCCCTGGTGCCCTTCGTGTATCTTATCCAAAACTTGCAGCTTCATGGCTGACGGCACGACAACTCTAGTTGACTTCAGGAGTATCCCATGTACTATAGTGAGCTCTCCTCTGGCTGACCAATAAGGCTTCAGTGCATCATTAAGACGAAATTTGTCTGGCCAGCCTTCCAGGCAGTAGCTCTTTATTTGTCGACAGACAGGGTCCTCATCCTGGGCTTCCTTAATCTCCATTAGTTTCACGTCTGAGACTGGTAAAGAATCTAGGACACTGTCAACATAGATGTTCATTTCTTCTTCAGGAACAGTGGCCATTCTGTTTGTGTTTTCTGACTGCATTCTTGACAATGCATCTGCTATATACATTTCTTTTCCAGGCACATGGTTGACCGCTTTAAAGTGAAAACGCATGAGGCCAAAGTGGATTCAAAGGTTTGAGAGATTTCGCAAGGCTACCGGGCTTGACAAACAAACCGGCGAAAATCAACTCAACACATTAATTTACACAATGGGTGAACAAGCGGACGATGTCTTTATCTCATTCGAATTCACCGCCGAACAAGAGAAGAATTATGAAGAAGTGAAAGAAAAATTCGAAAATTACTTCATCGTGAAAAGAAATATCATCTTTGAGCGAGCAAAATTCAACTCAAGAAGTCAACGAACGGGCGAATCGGTGGATACTTTCATCACAGATTTGTATGGCCTGGCAAGGTACTGCAATTTTGGCGCGCTAAAAGAAGAGCTCATTCGCGACCGTATTGTCGTGGGATTACAAAACCGCGAACTTTCGGAAAAACTTCAACTAGATCCGAATCTCACCCTGGAAAAAGCTACAAATTTAGCGAGGCAGAGAGAGACGGTGAAACAACAACAAAACATTCTTGACGGCGGATTCAAGTCTACTCCAGCGCACGTTGATGGCATTGCGAAAGGAAAATCACGGAGAAACAGAGGAAACTTCAAAGAGAAGTCGCAAGACAAGTCTAAAGAGAAACCTTCCGATAGCTCCAAAGAGAAAAATCCTTATCAAAAGTGCCAAAGGTGCCTTGGAAAATTGCACCCGAAGAAAACGTGTCCTGCACGCTTCTCCAAGTGTAACAAGTGTTCAAAAATCGGTCATTGGGCGCAGGCTTGTAAAAGTTCAAAACCAGGAACAGTATTTGAAGTTGCTGAAGAGGAAGAATCGTTCTTTCTAGGAGAAATCGTGGACGTTAGTGAAGTCCAAAGCAACCCCACAAAGTCACCATGGATTGCAACTGTTCTTGTGGACAAGAAACCGGTTAACTTCAAGCTTGATAGTGGTGCAGATGTAACTGTCGTCCCATACAATACCTTCATTAACATTGATCTGAAGATGCAGCTTAAGCCTACTCATAAAGTGCTCCTGGGTCCATGCAATTACAGAATGAACTGTAAAGGAGAATTCACAGTCACTCTCGCTTACAACCAAACTTCCACAAAGGAAACTGTATATGTCGTAGAAAATTTAGCAATCCCACTCCTGACACCATGTCGAGTCATTCAAGAGACAACAGCGTGCATGTGTTCATCAAACTGCCATGTTTAATTCCTCTCCTTATTCCTGTAGTGCGCATGCCTAAATACTAAATAACACACGCGCGTGACACACGAAACGTCAAAGTTCAATAACACAACACACTTTTCTAATGGTCCGTCCCTAAGAACCACTCCATTTGAGCTGTTTTTGTAGCCAATCACCTACGATGTAGTGAACGGCTTACCGATCTAATGTTGAGTAATTATTTTTGTAAGCAAACAAGAGTCCAGCTTCACGCTCAAGAAAGACGCCTGTTGATTTTTAGGTTTTTAGTAATTTTACTTTTCCTTGAATAGGATCAGAACTTCGATTTGACCCATTTCAATTTAGAAGCGAGGCCTAATTAGAGTGCTATTCTTCACCACCTCCTACTCCCAATGATTTGATTGACAGAAACTGAATTCTGTAAGAAGACCTTGAAATTCACAGAGTTTAATCTCTTGACCACTGGTAACTGCTCAATACTCGTGTTGTTTCGTCCCTTAGCAGACACACTGGGGTGTCCTCACCCGGGCACAGGCCTGGGCAGGTTGGTGTGGAGGACTAACTGTTGCCCATGCAGTAGGTACCTCCTCTCCACGTTTTGATGCTGTCCAAGTGAAGGGCAAAGGCGCATGCAGCTTTCCATCGACGCCTCCGCAAGAGTTGCCAGCTCCGGGTTAATACTTGGGGTTATCTCCTGAAGTCTCTCCCAGGGATAGGTATGACCGCGAGACAGCAGAGGTTGGAATGTCAGTGGAGGTTTCCTTTCCCTAGATGGATTACCGACCAGGGTTGACGAGCCCCATCTGCACGCAGCAATCTGGCGTCAGAGACTCGCCTTCGCCCCTTCTCCCTGTCAGTGAAAACAGTTCCACCTCGTGAAGGCCGGGAGCTCAGTGGACTTAAGCTGCACACACTTTGGGAGCATTTCATGGAGCTGCAAGAACTGATCCTCACAACCTGTCCCCAGTTAAAGAAGCCTTAGAAACTACTCACACATCGGCTTACACTCCCACTGCCGGCGCTGCTCCACTCATGCCAAGGCACAGATAGATGATCATCCGTGATTGAAGGATGCTACCAATCTTTTGACCAATTACAGTGAAGCATTGAACATGCAATGTAACATCTCCTCCCTTGGCTGAATCCAGCACTGCAAGTAAATGTCTGGAAATACTTTAGCATACCAATTATTGATAAAGTCATAGGGTGCAAACGTCTATTTGTTTCGCAAACGTGAACCCCAAAACTGATGTTCAGTTTTCCAGAATATTTTCTAGCAGATTAAAACACATAATTCATAAATCTGCATTCTTCATAGCGGAGCTCCACAGCGGCTCGAAGAGCCGCAGAGCGGAGCTCCATAACTACCGTGCGAGGATAGAAATTGAGAAAACCATGCTTTTGAGTTTTCATGGTCATCGAGGCTAGCGGCATGGCTCGCGGGCGCGTGCGCCTAGCGACGACGACGACGACGACGACGTTGCCCCAACATGGCGGCCATAGTCATCCGGGATATTTAGATGGTCTTAAACCGAAACGAGGCTTTGTTTTTCGCGCGCTTTTCGCAGCTTGCCGCGGCTACACAACCTACAGCCAGCAGTCTACAATGTTTTGCTGAAGAAACGGATTATTCATAGCGGTTTTGGAGGAAAAATTTTCTTCCTACAAGTTTTCAAGCGTTTTTGGAGGGACATAAGCATAAAGCTGAGTTCTTCCTACAAGTTTTCAAGCATTTTTGGAGGGACATAAGCATAAAGCTGAGTGTCTATTTTTCATTTGTTAAAGAGCTGCCTAGCTGCTTTTGGTGTTGCTTTAAAACTATTATAATTTTGCTGACCAGGTAATGGTTCTTTCATTGAGTCGCGAGCTAGATGTTTTTTTTTTTTTTGACGATTTATTTCAGCTATCGAATCTTCTTTAAGTAGTTGCGTACACCAGGCGTATTTAATAACTGTCTTTAGTGACAGCATTTTCAATGTGTGAGGGTCTGTTTTAGGAGCTCCGCTTTTAGGCTTGCCTAAATCTATTTAATAATCAATTCTGTAAAATTTGAACCTTACTTCGATATTCCTCAAAAATAAGTTTGACATAAGTTGTTCAAAAAGCAGTATTTTGCAACATGGTTAATCATGGCTTATAGGTGTCCCGCGCAACCATAAGCTACAAACAGAACGAACTCGGTTAACAATCAGTATGAAGATTTTAAACGTTATCGACCTCGACAAAATTAGAGGACAATTTGCACAATCCAAGATATTAGCCATATTCACTGGCCTATTTCAGGTGTGGCGATGCGATAAACACGAACATTATAATTACAACCCCTCCAAACCGTATCTTAGCTACATCTATAGCATGCTCAACAGGAACTTCACGCGAATCGTGCAAGGCCTCGTTTATCGTGACAAAGCTTAGTTGGGAGAGGGTTTGTCTGCAAGGTGGAGTTGTTGTAACTCAGTTCAAAACTATGATGGTTGCAATAGAGGTTTGGTAAGTATAATTAACAATTAGATTATGAGCTCAACTATCACCTCATAGAAATTGAGAGCGAATAATCTAATTGTTTTAGTAAAAATTATAATAAACGAATCATGTGTCGGTGAAAAAAATACCAAAATACTAAATCTTCATGCGAAACTTCGCTAAAGCGCGAAGACGTCGCCATTTTGAAAGCGATCTTCAATCAAGTGCAGTCTAATGGCTGATAGTCTGCAATAGCTCAGCCAATCAGATTGCGGCATTTGCATTAGTCTACAAGCAGATTTTTACTAATTGAGATTATGTTATCCTAAAAGCGATGTATAACAAGGAAAAGAGTCACATTTGTCAGTGACTAGGTGTGTTTAGCTAGGAAACAAAATAAAAAACAAAGGGCAAAGTGCGTTTCATTGAAGTATTAAGTGCGCACTGAGATGTCAAAATGGTGAAAGTAGTACCTCCACCAATTTGAATGAAATTAAACGTCTGTCCCTCATTAGTGATTATAAATTGGCGCTAACACCCAGCTATGGCCAATAAAAAACGCCATTTGTTTCAAATAAAAAAGCCGATTTAGTGAGCACATGTAGGACCGTGAAACCAAGCGTCCGAACCGCTCATGCAAATTAATGTCACTTGGAAGGACTTTAGAACACACAAAATTCTAATAAATCGTTAGATGCATTTTCCAGTTATTTGATTTCATACTCATCAAAGTAATATTTCTTTTTTTTGCAATTTCAGTTGACTATAGTTTCGACAGGACATAACCCGATCGACTAGTACAAAATAAAATCAAAGTCCTACTTGTATAATGTTTGAAGAAAGTAAAAACTAAGAGCGTAGATTCGAAATAAGCCTGTTGCTGTATTCTTCAATACTAGAATACTAGAAGGTGAACATTTTGTTTTGAGAATTCTCCACAGTCTGATGTTAATTAATATTCAGCGAAAACTTAGTGTCACAGGTACTCAGGAGTCTATGTGGAAACGCAGTATTTCATACTTAACAGAAAGAGAAGTCACTCTACGGGCCTCGCATTTCTGCTATACGAGTTTTAAATTGTAGTGCCATGCAAATTCGGTTTTTAGAAGCGATGCGTCCATTCGAGGTATTAACAAAGAATTTGTTCGGAACGAAAGACTGCGGCTAACCTATAATCTTTCATGATAAATTGTTAAATGGTCAAACTCTCCTTACCTGCTGATTAACTGTACATATATCTATAGAAGTTGATTTCTGTGTGAAGAAGAGCATGGTGGCAGGCTAAAGAGAAGGTCAGTGAAATTGACTGTCATAAAATCAAAACTCTGAAAAGATAGTAACACGTCACAGTGAACCAATCACAGTCCAGCATAGTAAATTGTGTCAGCGCCAAGCGCATGGTAAAAAAGGTTAATTTAAGAGAACAAAACAGTACCAAGTTGAGGTCTGTTCTCTATTTTCCGATATCCTTCAATCATTTCCAGATTGGACACTGAACATTTGATTTAATTCGTTCGGAGGACTACCGAAAGAAGCATGCGGATCGAAATGGCTTGACGTTGTTTGATGTTCTCATGCTGTAGACATTGTGGCAGTTTCGTTTGCATAACTAAGAAAAACTAATTACTTGAATAAAAAATTGTATTTATTTCCCCGTCAGTAGGACAAAAATACTGGTTAAAACGCAGAATAATGTTTATTTTAAAGTGTCCTAGTCTTAACACAGAAAAAGATTGGGTTTCTTGAACTAAAGAGAGAAATTATTTGTACGGTTCATAATTATTCACGTTCTGTCACACATCCTTATCTTAGGGGTAGGTTGGTTGCCTAGATACCAATAATCCAACCAGTTTTTATGCCCAAAGGCATAAATTGTGTAATTTCTAACAAATAATGATGTACTTGTTAGATTTTAATCTGTTAATTGAATTAGCGCGTCTTGTAAAGTTTAAAAGGTGTCTTCCCTTTTCGTTTGACCAGGTAAGTACTAGTGGGTCCAAAAGAAAGATGTAAAATTGTTGGATTAAGGCCTTTCCAGTAGTATCCGGAGGATCAGAAGGATATATGTTATCAGTCTTGTTTTTACAATCTGAATGCGGGAAAAAATAGCTTATTGTGCCACATCCATCAAGCCAGTGCGAGCCTGCTCACTGGTTTTTGTAAATCAGTTGAGAACAATACTCGTCAGAAGGCAGGATATTCTCACAAACATCAATTTTCATACCAGTCCCTCTTTCTTATTCTTTGATATATTAGTGGTTGACAAAACTTCACATTCACGTCTATTTGAACAGACGCAACATAGTCGACCACCCAGTTACAGCAGGGGTCACGAGTGCGTTTTTATTCATTCAAGCGTTTAAGTGCGAAAAAAACAACGGACAGTTTTAAATTTTTAGAAGTTGAACTAGTGAACAGCACTGCACGAGCTTAAGTTGTAAAATCTCACTTTAATTCTCCGACGTGTTTCGTTTGACAATAGCAAACTTCATCAAGTAGTTCTTACGACTAAATTTTACAAGCTTGTATCTATATTACGAAAAAAGTTATCAGAGCTACTTTTTGTACATACGTATTGAATACAACAGGAAAGTAAACGCAAGGCGTAACTTGGAAGGAACTCATGCGTTAAATTAAATTATGGAGATGTTACACGTACATAGATATCCCGGTGTATCCAATCGAACAGTTCGGTAATCGAACCCAATCGAACACCAATCGTTCGATTGCCGAACTCAATCGAACATAATCCAACTCACAATAAAATTTTGCCAATCGAACATAATCGAACGTTCGATTACCGAACAATCGGTAATCGAACTCAATCGAACGTTCGATTACCGAACTCTTGTTGCTAGCGACTGCTCTCCTCATCTCCACGTCACTCTTGGCCGCTCTTGAAGACTTAGAGAGAGTTCTGGCTGCAGCGCGGTGCCTAATGATGATAATCATTATAATTTTAAACACAACTGCCTGTGTTGCAGTTATTGAAATGGTATGATATCTGTCTGTTTACAGTCACATCGAAGATCATCATTTCCTATCAACACCCACGGTACACCCGGGAGTACACGAGTAACAGTCGTTGACATTGACTTTGTTTTGTTTTGTTTAGTTTGAACATTGACATTCAGTATGAAGTTATTTCTCTTTATTCCCATTCAATAAAGGCTGATAGTGACTATACCCTACGTGTTTACTAGTTTCCGGCGTCAAGAGATACCGTCCGAACAAAATTGCATCGGATTGGTTCGATTATGTTCGATTTTGTTCGATTGGTTCGATTGGTTCGAAAATGGAACTCACAGCAAAATAGATGTTCGATTTTGTTCGATTGCCGAACCCAATCGAACACCAATCGTTCGCTTGAGTTCGATTGGATTTTTGTTCGATTTTGTTCGATTGGATACGCCAGGAGATATATAGGTCATATACTTGGGACTACAGATGTAAAATTTAGTTGTAAAAGCTCTCTAATGAAGTCTTGTATTGTCAGACAAAATGAGTAGGAAGATTAAACAAGATTTTACAACTTTAGCTCGTGCAGTGGCGCTCCCTAGTTTAGCCTTTAAAATTTTTTTATTAGACCACATGGAAAATAGAAACGAATACCTTCTATTGGCCATGTTTGGAGGGCAACCGGTGAAAAATAGTGCAGTAGCTGAATTAGAGTACTTGAATTTCGAAATTACTGTTTCGTACAATCACAATTGGCATGTAAGCCTCCGATGTGTTATTTACTTGGAATATTTCAACGACCAGGCTCTTGACACAAAACAAACAACGGCTGTTACTTTTTGCCAAAACGTACAAGAAATTAAGCACAGAAAATGATAAAAAAGGAAAGGTGAGTGAAATGTTGAGAAGCCCGCCTGTTTAAAATGGGACTCATTCAACACATTGATAAAATGAAAAAAAAAATTAAAATGTTGTCGAGTTTGACTTAAGACAACAAAAACATCATTTCAAAATCAATTGTTAACCTGAAATAACTCAACCCTGAATTTGGAAATGTGTGAATAGCAATTTTAAACCCTTTTAACTTAAACAGTTATTTTATGTGGAAGTGAGTGTGTTTGAAACTATAAGCTAGACTGCTAGATCAAGCTAGAACTCTGACCACAAAATGTCCTTTTTTTTCTCTGGTTAGATAGGGGCGTTTAGTTCTGATTCATCCTTTTGTTTCGTGTTTTGATTCCATTCGCTTTGGCTGAAAAATAAAATCCATTCCAAAGTCCGAATGCGATTCGTGAGTAAATTTCATTGCTTCGCCCACTCAGATTGCACGATGTAATGGGAAACAAAATTGCTTGTTGTTGTAGTAAAATCAAGAGACGCTTAGAGCAATGCCCAGCGTAATCAAGTTGTACCCAATTATTCGTGTGTTGATTATTCTGGCTGTGGCTGCCATGACAACCCACGTATGTTGTAACATTTATGGACATTTCAAAGGTAAGGAACGAATGTCACGCATCTGATATTATATCCATATTGTTTTATCTGGTTTCTCTATAGGTGTCTGGTTCAAAGATTGTGAAGACACAATCTCCCAACAATAATTACGTACTACTTTTTAACCGAGAGTGAGGTCATCACAGGGAAATTTTCGGACCGAGGCCCGGGGGGGTGGGTTGGGGGTACTTGACCCAAGTGTGTATTGGGGTTCCGCCGAGGGTTTGAAATCCTGAACCTGTTTAGGACAAAATACTCTAAAAAATCTACCCTGTGTAGGACAACACCCTCTATTTTAAGATTCTGTTTAGGACAAGAGACAAAATTAAACACACACTCTCGCTTTACAAGAATTTTTAAATAATAATCTATTTAAATCAGAGAAATCATGATTGATGCGTCTAGAACCCAGACATTGTGTCTCTATACTTGAAACATTTCCCTGAACAATATCGTTTACAGCAGGACGCGCTCCTGCCTGTGCGACACACTGACATCTATCTTTCATCACGTTGTCCAACACAAAGAAACTAGACCTACCGGTACGATCTATTCAGTCAATGAGTGCTTGTTATAATACTGATAAGTAGAAAAATAATTTAAATTAAGGGCAGGCCATCTGATAGGGTGCGGAAAAACATGGAAAATCTTGCGTAAATTTTCGGCAATTTATTATATGGTTACAATAGTACTGTACGGGCGCTCTGATTGGCTG
Source organism: Ricordea florida (assembly GCA_949710005.1). NCBI lineage: Eukaryota > Metazoa > Cnidaria > Anthozoa > Corallimorpharia > Ricordeidae > Ricordea > Ricordea florida. The sequence goes on along the minus strand of OX453278.1, from coordinate 11,576,469 downwards.
CTGAGCGGGCAAGATTTTCTTGTAATGACCGGGCATTATGAAAATTTTTCAATTTATTTTTCTTTTAATATAGACAAAAGCTGTCTCATTTTTAAAGAAACTGTTTTTTTCTGTCACTTCTTGTTTCGATCGCATGGTCAGGTGTGTTTCGGTTCAGTGAACATGACCTCGAATGACCTCTTGCGCGCGCAAGCGGATATTGAAAAAACCTTCCGTTCTTCTTTTTCCAGTGCCTAAAATGACATATAATAAATAACTTATTAACCTCGTCTGTTCGGTCATTACAAGGAAATCTCAGACCTCTCTGGCATTCGAGTTTCTCGCGCAAGCTGAAATGCAGACGCCTTTTAACCAATAGAAATAAATAAATAGTATACTAGAAATACGACTCCCGCAAAAACCTCGCGAAGCTAGTTTTTGAAGAAGTCACAATGCTTTCATATTTTATTCTTTATTTTTTTTTATATTATATATTTTATTTTTTATATTAGCGTAATCCCCATTATTTTATTTCTTATGCTGTGTTTGGTACACAATTAGTGACACCTGGTGCAAATTACAAGATCAGTATACCGCTCAACACAGTGCTTAAAAATTGACCTTCATTTAGCTCTTTCACTGCCACTGAGATTGCACCAGAGGGAATAGAAGTAAAATTATTTATTATCTTGACAGGGAATACAGAGTCGATGAAGTATCACAATAATATTCACTTAACACAAATTGAAAATGATTGTAAATCTTTTGCAGGTGAAATCTTGAAGAGTTGATATGAATGCTTGTGTTTACCACGGTGTAAAAACCTGTGTTTTTTTTCTTTAGTTTTATTTTCTTAGTCTCTACTGCTTTGTCTTCTTTGTTGTACATCACTTTTGAACACAATATGTTCTTACACAGAGGATGAGCTGAACGCTCCAATTATTTTTTGTTTATGTTTTTTTGGTTATAATTGCATGAGATTCATTGTAAGAAGAATCTTCTGATTAGATATTTTATTGTCTACTGCAGTCATTATTTCATTCCCGGGTAACCACAATTGAGAGCATTATGAATAGTGCATGTTTTATTGTGTGTACTCTTTCCAGTTGCAATGGTACCCCCAGTGGTAGATAGAAAAATTCCTCTTCCCTCAAAAGAGATGCCATATCAACAAATTGGTGGTAAAACAATTGGATTCTACAAAAGCTTTGAATAAAGGTTTGGTAATAGTGAGTGCCCACTGTATAGTATGTGGTTGTGCTATTTTTAGGTCATATCATAAAAACAATACATGTAAGAAAGAGTTATTGAAATCTTAATATGTTCAAAAAGATTGCTGCACTACGTACTCCTATAAAAAAATAATGTGAAATCAACATCAATCAGTCAAAAGTATATACCACATGAAAGTTTAATTGTGCTGTTACAGAAACAGGCAAAATATCCATACCCAACCATAGAATAGTACATTATTTTGAATATATGAAAATTTCTATTATAAAAACTGCAGAAGAAAGATTTAATATAAGGACGGTATTTCATCGAAAAAGTCATGGCAGCCAGAGGTATTGAACTGTAACCAATGACATATAGTAACGAGAAGAACTATCATTATATTATTATCATTATTATTATCATTACTATTATTATTACTGGTATTGATATTATTATTGTTATATTTTTTATGTTAAACATAATATATTTTTATGGGGTGGGATTCATGTCTTAATCTTGGTAAAGTTATTGTTACTCTACTACTAAAAGCAATACAAAAATCTTCTTAATAGGCTTTCCATCAGAGGTGGTAGTAATCAAAACAGCTCCAAACAATACCATTTCTTCTTAAAGGCTTAGAATCTAGTGCAGTCATTTGTCTAGAAAGTTTGTGTGGAAAATCATTATTGAAAGCATAGGGCATTTAGGAAACTTGAAACACTTGTTACTACATACAGCACACTTGCAATGAATATATGAGAAAGATCATAAACATTTTGGCATTACAAAATTTATTTTCTTCTTTATAAAGTTTTTCCAATGTAAAAGGTTAATTGCATGTTGTGGTTGTTATGAAATATTGATATTTGACATAAAAATAAAGTAAACGGCAGAAAGTAACAAAGTTAATATGTTATGTCTAACTTTGCAAATTAAGGCTTGAATTAACATTTCATTTGTGAAAAAAGGGCAGGGGTTCTAGATAGCAATATTATCAGGGGGGGGGGGGTCATTGCACTCTAAGGTAAAACTGACCCATTGTGAAAAGGCTATGAAACTTGTCTCTACACAATATTATTGAAACCTTTCAATCAGAGAATACATACATATATATATATATATATGTGTATATGAAGAAACCACTAACCCTATACACCCCAAATAATCATATTAATTAGAGTAAATGTTTGAAAGAAAATTTGCCCTGAATGGGATTTGAACCCACGTCCCCCCGCATACTAGTCGGGTGTGATAACCACTACACCACCAGGACAACCATGCTGGCAACATAGCAATCGAAGTGGTGTATTGTGTGATTGAAGACTGGGTCTCCCGGCAATTTTCCTTCAAGGTGACAGGGTAGTGGAAGCCTATAACTCCGTTTGAAACCCAACTAAGGATCAAGTTAATGATGCACGACCGAGGTCAACTTAGCAGGAGACAAGGGAGGATCAAGTTAATGATACAGGCTATTTTTTATATATGAATATGTGTATATGAAGAAACCACTAACCCTATACACCCCAAATAATCATATTAATTAGAGTAAATGTTTGAAAGAAAATTTGCCCTGAATGGGATTTGAACCCACGTCCCCCCGCATACTAGTCGGGTGTGATAACCACTACACCACCAGGACAACCATGCTGGCAACATAGCAATCGAAGTGGTGTATTGTGTGATTGAAGACTGGGTCTCCCGGCAATTTTCCTTCAAGGTGACAGGGTAGTGGAAGCCTATAACTCCGTTTGAAACCCAACTAAGGATCAAGTTAATGATGCACGACCGAGGTCAACTTAGCAGGAGACAAGGGAGGATCAAGTTAATGATACAGGCTATTTTTTATATATGAATATGTGTATATGAAGAAACCACTAACCCTATACACCCCAAATAATCATATTAATTAGAGTAAATGTTTGAAAGAAAATTTGCCCTGAATGGGATTTGAACCCACGTCCCCCCGCATACTAGTCGGGTGTGATAACCACTACACCACCAGGACAACCATGCTGGCAACATAGCAATCGAAGTGGTGTATTGTGTGATTGAAGACTGGGTCTCCCGGCAATTTTCCTTCAAGGTGACAGGGTAGTGGAAGCCTATAACTCCGTTTGAAACCCAACTAAGGATCAAGTTAATGATGCACGACCGAGGTCAACTTAGCAGGAGACAAGGGAGGATCAAGTTAATGATACAGGCTATTTTTTATATATGAATATGTGTATATGAAGAAACCACTAACCCTATACACCCCAAATAATCATATTAATTAGAGTAAATGTTTGAAAGAAAATTTGCCCTGAATGGGATTTGAACCCACGTCCCCCCGCATACTAGTCGGGTGTGATAACCACTACACCACCAGGACAACCATGCTGGCAACATAGCAATCGAAGTGGTGTATTGTGTGATTGAAGACTGGGTCTCCCGGCAATTTTCCTTCAAGGTGACAGGGTAGTGGAAGCCTATAACTCCGTTTGAAACCCAACTAAGGATCAAGTTAATGATGCACGACCGAGGTCAACTTAGCAGGAGACAAGGGAGGATCAAGTTAATGATACAGGCTATTTTTTATATATGAATATGTGTATATGAAGAAACCACTAACCCTATACACCCCAAATAATCATATTAATTAGAGTAAATGTTTGAAAGAAAATTTGCCCTGAATGGGATTTGAACCCACGTCCCCCCGCATACTAGTCGGGTGTGATAACCACTACACCACCAGGACAACCATGCTGGCAACATAGCAATCGAAGTGGTGTATTGTGTGATTGAAGACTGGGTCTCCCGGCAATTTTCCTTCAAGGTGACAGGGTAGTGGAAGCCTATAACTCCGTTTGAAACCCAACTAAGGATCAAGTTAATGATGCACGACCGAGGTCAACTTAGCAGGAGACAAGGGAGGATCAAGTTAATGATACAGGCTATTTTTTATATATGAATATGTGTATATGAAGAAACCACTAACCCTATACACCCCAAATAATCATATTAATTAGAGTAAATGTTTGAAAGAAAATTTGCCCTGAATGGGATTTGAACCCACGTCCCCCCGCATACTAGTCGGGTGTGATAACCACTACACCACCAGGACAACCATGCTGGCAACATAGCAATCGAAGTGGTGTATTGTGTGATTGAAGACTGGGTCTCCCGGCAATTTTCCTTCAAGGTGACAGGGTAGTGGAAGCCTATAACTCCGTTTGAAACCCAACTAAGGATCAAGTTAATGATGCACGACCGAGGTCAACTTAGCAGGAGACAAGGGAGGATCAAGTTAATGATACAGGCTATTTTTTATATATGAATATGTGTATATGAAGAAACCACTAACCCTATACACCCCAAATAATCATATTAATTAGAGTAAATGTTTGAAAGAAAATTTGCCCTGAATGGGATTTGAACCCACGTCCCCCCGCATACTAGTCGGGTGTGATAACCACTACACCACCAGGACAACCATGCTGGCAACATAGCAATCGAAGTGGTGTATTGTGTGATTGAAGACTGGGTCTCCCGGCAATTTTCCTTCAAGGTGACAGGGTAGTGGAAGCCTATAACTCCGTTTGAAACCCAACTAAGGATCAAGTTAATGATGCACGACCGAGGTCAACTTAGCAGGAGACAAGGGAGGATCAAGTTAATGATACAGGCTATTTTTTATATATGAATATGTGTATATGAAGAAACCACTAACCCTATACACCCCAAATAATCATATTAATTAGAGTAAATGTTTGAAAGAAAATTTGCCCTGAATGGGATTTGAACCCACGTCCCCCCGCATACTAGTCGGGTGTGATAACCACTACACCACCAGGACAACCATGCTGGCAACATAGCAATCGAAGTGGTGTATTGTGTGATTGAAGACTGGGTCTCCCGGCAATTTTCCTTCAAGGTGACAGGGTAGTGGAAGCCTATAACTCCGTTTGAAACCCAACTAAGGATCAAGTTAATGATGCACGACCGAGGTCAACTTAGCAGGAGACAAGGGAGGATCAAGTTAATGATACAGGCTATTTTTTATATATGAATATGTGTATATGAAGAAACCACTAACCCTATACACCCCAAATAATCATATTAATTAGAGTAAATGTTTGAAAGAAAATTTGCCCTGAATGGGATTTGAACCCACGTCCCCCCGCATACTAGTCGGGTGTGATAACCACTACACCACCAGGACAACCATGCTGGCAACATAGCAATCGAAGTGGTGTATTGTGTGATTGAAGACTGGGTCTCCCGGCAATTTTCCTTCAAGGTGACAGGGTAGTGGAAGCCTATAACTCCGTTTGAAACCCAACTAAGGATCAATTTTCTTTCAAACATTTACTCTAATTAATATGATTATTTGGGGTGTATAGGGTTAGTGGTTTCTTCATATACACATATTCATATATAAAAAATAGCCTGTATCATTAACTTGATCCTCCCTTGTCTCCTGCTAAGTTGACCTCGGTCGTGCATCATTAACTTGATCCTTAGTTGGGTTTCAAACGGAGTTATAGGCTTCCACTACCCTGTCACCTTGAAGGAAAATTGCCGGGAGACCCAGTCTTCAATCACACAATACACCACTTCGATTGCTATGTTGCCAGCATGGTTGTCCTGGTGGTGTAGTGGTTATCACACCCGACTAGTATGCGGGGGGGACGTGGGTTCAAATCCCATTCAGGGCAAATTTTCTTTCAAACATTTACTCTAATTTATATATATATATATATATATATATAGCAAAGAGAAATACTACTCAGAATTCAGTAATCACATTTGCTTTATTTTAAAATGATCACATTGATCACTGATAATATTGCAGAACCAGTACTTTATAGTGACACAGGGTATACATTCTGTTGAAAATGTTTAACATAACTGCTAGATCAAGAAAATTTACAATATTTTCACTGTTGCAATGATATCAGATCACATCGTTATAAATGATTGCTATAACAACTGCAACTCTCTGTGTTGGAAATTACTTCAAACTGGAAACGCTATCGTTTTATTATGAAAAATACCTATTTACATTCTCTTGTAATCTGTTGGTCGTCTTCCGATTCCGGTTTTAGACTAATAGAATTATTTTCCAGAGACATCTCCAATCGTTGAAGTCGTTCTTACTCGGTGTCCCTTCTAAGTCGTTTTGCTAAATGTAGTACACCAATATATTTCGTTATGTAATCGTTCACTCATGTCCTGTATTTCTATCAATAACACATTCAAATTCAAAACTAACTTGATTGAATTCCTGGTTCTTTTCCCTGCTGTTTCGTTTGCCTTTTTCTGGAGCGAGCAGTTGTTGTCTTGGCTGCGATTTCTGTTGTTATTCTCCCTGCTGTCGTTTCTCTATCCCTGCTTTGAGTCGTGCTTTCCTCGTGTTGATTTTCACGGTATTCGAACTTACTCGGCGACGATCTCGTGCTAATATTTCTTGAATATCTTGGAGATCACCTTGCTGGGATGTACTTCCAGGACGAGTGAAATCGGTTTCCACAAAATTTACATTACTTTCAAAAAGGCATCACCGAATAATGGCGGAAATTCAGCGTTCTCAAGTGCGTTACTATTGCCAGGTAACCTGGCCTGCGAACGGACACCTTTAAAATATAGATATATATAAACATATATATAAATATATATATATACATATATAAAAACTCTCGGCTCGATTTACTCGGGCTTGCGAGCCACGTGGTCTGACCGGAACCGACACGATTAGTAACCTCGCTTCGCGAGGAAAAAACAA
>OX453278.1:11542011-11567011 GCA_949710005.1 Ricordea florida | reverse complement strand
TGGAGTAGTCTGTTGTTTGTCGCGAGTTCGTAGCTCTCGTGTCGCCGTTTCAAGGCCACGTCGCTTGTCAGAATTTACCCCTAACAGGGCCTCCCTAATCAGTCATATGGTGGTAAAACTTACTAATAATAATGATAATGACAATGAATTTGTATAGCGCACTTTTTTATGTGGATATGTTCAAAGGCAATTAACATCATCAATTCATTTTAAACAATTTTGGTTTGTCTCAGGGATTCACTTTTCTTCCTTCCGATACAGCCCCAGTTCCTTCAGAAACTAAAAATGATTTCTTATTTGCGACCTTGCCATCTTTAGACAACTGCGATTAGTTTCAATCTAACAATGCTGCGCACTTATTTTTACTGAATAAATTCAATACATTTTTGAGATTTTTTTAAACTGTCGCTAGAATAGGTCATCTTGACAAGTGGTTACATTTGACTGGCCATAGTCTCGAGCTGTCTACCATTGTGCTTATAGGTGATTGGTGATAAAGCCGCTCATTTTACATCAGTTCTGTTTCAAACGATGACAGCTAAAGATATTAAAGCCTTAATTAAGGAACTTGAAAAGAAAGTTAAAGCGAAAGTGAAGATTATTCATCTCACGAGAAATCCATTTGATATCATCTCAACTACAGTGCTAAGGAGGACAAAAACACAACCTGGCAGATTTGGAAAACAGACGACTAAGGTTAGGCAAATAGAGATCATTTTATGTTCTATGGTCATGAGGTTTTGATTCACGAGTCTTCGAAGTACAAAGGTGCACAAAACATTCAGGGACAGTCAACCTGGTCTGCGTGTCTTTCAATAAATACCTGAAAAAATAAAACAGCAAATATTGCCCTTTCACAGAAACTTGTTACAAAAGATTTCCCCCAGCACCCCCTATACAGTATTGAATCACAAAAACCGCTCAGTGTGTTTTACATGTGTTTGACTGGTAATCAACAAAGGCAGGAGCCAATGACAAAGGAAAAGGGGATTGTAGATACTGATGTTTCAATAGAGATTATAGAAACAATCCCAAACCTTTGTTCTAGGATTGTAGCTACTAAGAGGAGATTTAAGAGACAGGGTACATTTAGCGTTTTGGGTTTCAAAAACATCAATGATCAATGGGAAACTCACTAAAAACATCATCAGGGTTTAAAAATGGGTCAATTAAACCTTTAATAGGACGCAAATAACAAAAAAGAATGATTTTTTAAACTATAGTTATTAAAATTACAATTTTCTCGATTATGATTGGTTTAAAAAACTCCTGTATTCCCCTAATTTACTTGCCAAGTTGTTATTGGACAGTTTGTTATCGGACAGTTCAATTAGCCAATCACATTCAAAGTTTTAGTGTAAACCATTCAAAGTTGTAGTTTAAATCAGCCAGTCACAGCCTTGGTTTTAGTCACTATAGAAACAGTGTACAGACTCCTGAATTGGGGCTTTCTTCAACAATGAAAAGATTTGCTTTCATAACTTGCATTTGTCTCTTCTTCTTTTCTCGGAAATTGTAATATTTATGATTAATGGTATTAAGACTGTACGTCGTCCAATTCCGTAAGTGGTCATATTTGTGATAAACAAATCGAACTCCAGCTGCGCGATCGTCCGACTTTGTTATCACTCGTATGATTACAGGCCGATGTGGACTCCACTCCATTACTCCCTTCTTTCTTAGGTCAATGAACCTTCCTTGTTAGAGGAAGCAATAACACTGTTTTTCAAATGGGCGGAAGGCAGTTCAATAGCGAGAGAGGTGCTGCGTGATGACTTACTTGATGTAGTAGGGATGCATTTGGTACACAAACCTGTGGAAACATTGAGGACGATATGTCACTTTCTTCAGATCACGTGTTCAGATGACTATCTCTATGCATGCGCTAACGTCGTCGACCCCAGTCCCTCCCGAACAAGAGAACGCGTGATGTGGACTGAGGAGAACGTTGATTGGGTTTATTCAATTACAAGGAAGTATTCATTCTTAATGGACTACAACTTTAACAACTAAAGCTTTTACAATCTACATAATAGTTCAAATGGGACAAAACGTAAGGTTTTCTTAAGCTTTTAAGGCTGATTTCATCATCATCATCACCAATCTTTAAAAGCACGAAATCATATCATAAAAATGCTCTTCCCAGGAGTTGTGTGAAAAATTACAAAAGACTAAACTAACTATATTTACAGGAATGCATTAATTACATTAACTAAGGAACTATAGGAAAAAAACCTTTATAATAAAACTTTCTTTAATTTATAGTGTACGGTACTAAAAATAATCTTTCCCATTCGGTGAGGTCTCAAACATTTTGGAACTAGACATATGTCTGTTTTCTGAGGGAATCTTGTTCCACAGAACGGATTCTCTATGGTGCAGGGTACCTTTTGCATATTCAGTTCTTGGTCTGGGGACATCCCTAGCCCATGCTTACTTTAGTGTCCTTACTATGTGAGTGCCTGCACCAAGAAGTTACTCTATCATTGGTGAGAACTCAGATCATTGTCTTGTTCAGAGGTTGCCTTTAATAGTGCTAAAAATACGTCTTTCGCCAGACCAAGTGTGTTCTCATACATCATATAAACTGCTCCAGCCTGGCGCTATGCATCTTCACCTTGAGTTAAGTAATGACAGTTTTCATTTCACGTTTGAAATGTGGACAGCAAACTAACAGAGACGTAACTGAAAACGTTTTAATGTTTACATTTCTGTTTATTCTTCAGTCTCAAGAGAGTGTCTCAACAGTTACAACTTGTTTAATTTAAATTAAAAAAAGTTACAACTTGTCGTTTGTTTCCACTCATGAACAGGTATTTCACAGCCAGCAGTATGACATACACTGATCATACTGGTTGTAGCAAGTATCCACAGGAATACCGTTAGACAGGCAGTCGTATACAAGATCAGAGGTGCACTCCTGGCTACACACTGCTTCCGTAGGATAGGCTTCAGACAAGGGAATCGCACCCAAAACCAGCAGAAGTAGGCAGCAGAAAAGAAGGAGCTTCATCTGTATAAAAAAAACATCATAGATATGTAGGAAATAAAGATATCAAGAAAACTATTAAATGTATTTATTATATCTAGAACAACTAGATGTGAGCCAACTCGCGCTCTGATTGATTCCCTACCCACAGGTTCTCAGCTCATATCCCATGAGTACGGAAAATGGCTACCATAGATGAAAAATTTTTTTGAATTGTTCGAGAAGAAATTTAAATCTTGCTTGAAAAGGATATGCTTAAAAATACAACCAAAGCAAATAGATATGAGATGAAATTATTCGACGGTAAGTAAGCAAATTATAAGCGGAATTGACATGATATTTCAATTACAATAGTTTATTCCAAACAAAAGTGAAACCCTGACAAACTGCGGCCATTTTGAAACATCCGTGGAGAACGTAAACTGAGTTTTTTTTACTTCTTGGCACTACCCTGCTAAAAACTAATGCATGATTTCCCCTAGGGTTAGTTGTTCGAAGTCGATTAGCGCTAACCCAGGGTTAACTTTTAACATGAGTTTCTTTTCCTCTTGTTCAAAAGCGTTTTCTCCTTTAACTTTCTTTATTGTATTCAGAGCATACAATCATCAAATTGTATTCAAAAAGAATTACACTGAATGTGCTTTTTAAGTTCTCATATCTGCATTTAAATTTCGCACTAACCCTCGGTTATCTTAACCCTGCTTTGAACAACCCGACCCTGGTGGAAGAAAAGAATATTCCCGCTTGATCAAACAAGTTTGGTATGACAACGAGAAAAGATTTTCGTTAGATTATTTCTTTCAGCTGCATTGGTCTTTTGTTGTATCTGAAAAACTGTATATTCACCGACTAAATTAATGCTCTTTTGCCCAAGATTGTGACGAGTAAAAACATGATAAAGACTGTAGCATTTTCCACCATTGCAAAAATACCTCATGAATTACTACTCTGATTTTGTGATAGAAACTTTCTTACCTTTCAGCTGGAGTGATTCGTGAGTCTTTTATCTACGTTATTGTCTTCAGTTCTTGTTCTTACTGTGTTCTAAATCTGTGTCCGGCAATTATATTGCTCTTCTTCGCCAATTATACGGTGGGGCGGAAATTGAAATATAAATCGTTTTAAGTGAGCTTGAAGGTTAGCAATTTACCATTGACAATTACGTTTATCGTCTTACCATTTCGTAGATTATAAGTTAAGCTCCTTTTGAAACTCCGAAAAGAGGAAGACGGCAATCAAGCAAACGAAATTGTTTAAATGTAATTTTCTTTGATCCAGATTATTCGTGTGAGAAAGTTTCGATGATATTTAACTTCTTTTTGCTTAATTAAGGCAAATGTTTCAAGTTCTCGTTTTTAACTTTTCGCTAGCTTAATCACTTGTTTACTGCACAAGCCACAGTTACTAAGTGCCATCCCTGGAAAAATATATTTAGGAATATATTTAAAATGACAAATGATGAAGCCACCATTCTAATTTTACTCAGCCCTGCGAAAACAATTTTGGCAAAGAAAAAATGAACACCAAAGAATTCTTAACTGGGATCTTATGAACCAAAATCAGTCTTCCGAGATTCATATTTGCAATAAATGAAATTGTTATAGTGGTGTAAAAGCTTGCTTTTGGGTAATTAAAACTGCGTTTCTTTAAGTCCTTCAGGAAGGGCAAAATTAATCGTTAAAAACAGCTTAACATCTTAAGAAAACACTCGCTTCCTGAATTGTGAAAAGGTTTCGATCATATGGATAGAATTTGCTATCCTATTACTAAATTTTAACTCTGGTTCCCTATTAATGACCGCCTCGTATTTAACAAAGATAAGTTTGTAATCAAAATATAAGTAAACCAAAAGAGAAATTAAGTGTCAAACCACATCCCACTCGCTAAACACTGCGACTTAAACAAGTCTCGGCTTCACTGATAATGATTTTCATGTTGGTCATTTGAGATAAATGTTTCAACAACTGCTTACGTTCTGAAATTCTCAAAAATCTCTCTTTGTGAGATCTCTGTTCCATTTTCCCAGATTCGTGACCAGGGAGTTCATGCACGTAACTGTGACAAATAAGGCCTCAAACAGTTCACATCAAATTGACATTTTTTGGTGCTTAGAACTGCGACATGTCTGGAAAGAACAAATGCATGGTAAGTGAAGTTTGACTGTCAAAGCACGAGTACAACTTGAGTTAACGACGTCAGTCCGACACTGCGACTCCAGTCATTACCTCAGTTCATTCCCTCTCTAATTGAAAAGAAGAAAGATTTAAATCATATTTCATATGGATCCATATGAAATTCCACCAACGAACCTCGGTCAATAGCTTTGATGTGATGTTGTGATATCTCATTTTGCTGCAGATGTCTTGTCGGTTTCGCCTTTTTTTCGAAACCAGGACCGTAAATATTATTGACGTTGAGTAGACAAAGCAAGTCAACAAAAATTAACAATTTTCGATTGTTCTAAACAGGATCCCATAGTTACTCACTGATATATAAATATATAAATTATGAGATATGGATGATATATAAATAATGATTATCATTTTTTTGGTGTAAATGAATCAACTCCTGCGAATGACTGCTATTACTTTGAAGATGACTTTGATTTCAATGTCGGCCAAATTGACAAGGATTCGCTTTTCGCAGCATAAAAAGAGTAAAATAACACTACAGCAGGTTCATCACGTTCAAGAAAAAGGTCACACTGCATGGTTGCATCCACCGGCTATTAAAAAAAATAGACCCACATTGAAAGAAACAGTACCACAGTACTGTACTAGTACTGTTCAGTAGCTTTCCACAGAATGATCATCCACAGACGAAAAATTTAGAGCCGTACTCTATAAAACAAACAGTACGGGCACAATACAGTGATGCATGTTCAGAAACTTTCCCAAGAATGGTCACACTGCATGGCTAGATCCACAGTTAGAGGAAGAATTATACAGTAAACTTACAAACACTTCCACAGTACAGCGCTGTTCAGTAACTTTCCAAAAAAGTCACATTGCATGGTTTGATTCACAAATAAAAACGTTCGAACCACACTGTATCGTGAAACGAACAGTACCAAAGTACACAGTCATTCTTCAGTTTCCCGACAAAAGTAGCTTTGCAAATGGTTACAATGCATAGTTCTATCACAGACGAAACATTGGAAGCACATTGTACCCGGCGTAATACAAACAGTACTCAGTGTTCAGTCAGTAGGCCAAGAACAGATTGGAGAAAAAGCAAAACTTATTATAAAGCCATCAACGACTGTACCACACTATCAAGTGCTTTAAAGAAACTGATGCCGAAAACGTTTTTCAAATATAAACTGAAAAAGTTGTTATTGAACCATTTTAACTAGTTATTAGTATTTTAATTCTTGTTTTAGTTAGCTTATCATATAGGATCTTGTCCTTTTTATTGTATTTTAGATTTTATTGTATTTTAAAGGTTTAATCATTTATTTTCTCAGAGGCCCCTCCTGAAAACCACCTTATGGTGATTGGAGGCCTCCTCTTAAAATATTATGTATTATTATTATTAGTAGTAGTAGTAGTAGAAGTACTAGAAGTAGAAGTAGAAGTAGAAGTAGAAGTAGTAGTAGTAGCTTCTAAAAGAATGGTCCCTTCTTTTATTAGCTAAAAACGTGAGAGGTAATACCTTTGTAAAGTTGCAGTTTAGAGTGACAAAGCTTGGATAGTCTCTTCCGTACAATTTCGTTTTCATTATTGTTTTCATCTTTTTCAATTTTTCAAGCTATTTTATATTTTTTTAGCAGTGGAATGATTTCCGGACTGTTTCAAATATCTAAATTTAATTTCTGAGTCTCATACTTGAAACATATTCACTGAGCCAAATATCCGAGATTCAAGGACAAGAATGCTACATGAAAGTATTATACATATATCATATATATTCAATATCTGTACGGCGTACTGTTTCTCAGCCTGACCATGTCATAACCAAAACATAACCTAAGAAGGGTTCACAATAAGCAGTTCTCACTTTCGAGACAAATAGGGTGAAGGCACGACGATCGACCATCTCTCAGCGTAGACTGCTGGTTTAGGTCGGCTGCAGTTACAGTGCACCGTTATTCGTGATATCGGGTTCGAATCCCGTTCTAGCCTGTTCTTTTTCTCGGGCTAAATCACGACTACTAAAACTTGCGCGTGCCCGTTTTGCGCTGGCGTCCAGTTCTATGGCGATTCTGTCGCCGCGTTCAACGACAGAAGAAAGATACGAAAAAATTGAGGGCTGTGAACAGTCTAAAATATTAATCGGCAGAAAACACTTTCTGATGCGAACAAATATAATTCAGTTAAGTTCAAGCTAACCATAAGTTACAAATTTACGAGTCGTTATTTACAGAAATTTCCCGGTTAGCATTAGGGCCTTTCTGGAGCGACAGAAATCATCTCCGAATGATGCTTTGTTTGACTCCGAACCTCCGACGATAACTCTCGGTATTGCTCGACAGCGACCGCAGTCCACTAAACATTAAATCAAAGTGCGATCGTCAAGGATCAGCCCTGTTACGTCAGACTCGGTATGTAACGGTCTCCCTAATGTTATGTAACCGTGAGCCCTTTGTTATGTAAATCGATCATTGTGCAGTTCTAATCAATTTGGCTTATCTCGTTTCATCAGAATTATCTAATTTTCTGAAATATTTTGTAGATCCACAGAAAAACGTATAACACGACCAGGCCGGACCAGCGCTCTGGTTCAAGTCATAACCAGCGGGAGATCCTACCAGCGAGGTTCTTGAAACTTTTCAGAAAGCATCTTGTAGCCAACCAAACCGAAGTCACGTTACAGTTCACGAGCACACGAGAATTTCATGCAACCTCAGTAGAAAGGAACGGATGTGGTTATTTTTTTCATAAAAGTCATTGCAAGTCACGTCTGCAACTACGAAGATGGACACGCGTGTTCCATCGCACGAAAAAACACTTTTTTGTCCGCTGGCGTCACTTTATTCTATTTCCACTGTTTCCTCATACAAACAAATGTTACGTGACTGCTTCGTCTTTGATGACCACGTTCGACCAGGATGGATAAAGTACAAATCTAAAAACATCACAGTTATGACAGCCAACCAAATGTTCCAGCCACTGGGGACACCCGACGATATACTCCATCCGAGAAAACAAATGGTTGTGGTGAAAACGAAGAATGATAGAGCCTCACTTGAGGAGATTCTGGAGAAACCTGTTTTGATGTGTGTTACGAGACGGCATCACTGTGGACAAGAAGTTGATGTGTCACCTGTAGATACAGAGCTTGAGGCAGTGCGCAAGCCCACGGTCAGTGGGTTTGACATTGACTTTGCTGTTATTTTTCCCCCGGCAGTCTTAAAGCAAAAACTGAGGCATATTTTGGATCATTTCTTCAAGCAAATAGCCAATGGGAAGAGGGTTTGTCTGAGGATAGACCTAAAGGAAATGATGAAAACCATTACTCCGCCTGATATGCAAACCAAGGAATCTCTGGAATACGTTTCCTGGCATAACACGGCTCTCTGGTTAACCAATCATTGTAAGCCACATCATTCACTGATGTATGTTAATAATTTTTTATTCTGGACTGCTCTGTTTCCCTTCGCGTTTTTCGCCGCCCTGCCGTACCGCGCAGGCCGGCGACTGCGCTGTAAAGATAAACGTATCTCATTAGAGATTGAAATGCAATTTACAGTGGGCAGCGCTGAAGAGAAAGTTGTAGTGTGCACTTGGTCAAGCATAACACCAATTCCAGGTGAATACAAGAAGCAAGAAAGTCTTTTTTCTGTCTGTATTGCAGAGCTAAGTTGGCTTCGACTATTCTTTCAAAACAGCGGAGCAATTAACTTTGATAACGAGTAATTAACGCGGTCAGTTTCAAGGTCAGTGTTTCTTGTTAAGAAATTGATATTTTCCGTTCCAACTCTAGCAAAAGACATGTTTTTGCTTTGACTAGCTTATAAATTCTTATGGCACGGTTTCACTCGCCTAGATGAAAAAAAGCAAAGCGCAAGCAATGATTGAATAATCCGACGGGTTTGTGCATCTGTCGATATGTATGAATATATTAAAAGATGAACCAACGGAATTGATGTACGGGCTCTATTAGGTGTTAATTCTACGAAAGAGAATCAAGTCGAGCTCTTTGAGTCGTGTCTGTTTGGGTTGCGTAAGCCCTTCATGTTTATTCAGTTTGATCAGTTACAATGGGAATTACACAATCCAACAATAGAGAATTTCTGTAAAACATCCGAATCTTTCATAAATGGAGACAATTAATGCAGAAGTTTTTGTTTTCTTCCTAACGGCCTAAAACCCGACTTCTTGTTGGAAACTTGGGGTCTTTCGTGTCTTATTGTTCGGGTCATGAAATTACCAGATAACGTTCTCTTAATCTGGAGTGGACGCGTACGTACGTCAGACTTCTTTGACTTTTGACTAGAACCGAGATCGCTAATCAGCGACACTTTGTATGCCATAATCTCCTCAGTGTATGTCAAGTGTAATTTTCATAATAAAGTAAACCCACAAATCGATTGAATTAAGTTTCATAAATTGAATTCAGGTAGTACCACGCAACTTATGAATGATTCAACGCTAAACGTTTGACTTCAATGCGGTCGGATTTGGCTGGACTTCCGCACGGTATAGCCCCATACTTCACTATATGCATGCTCTAGCTGTACTGTTCCAGTTCTACTGCTGGCTGGTGCATTATTGTAATCCGCCAATACAAACACAGCACGCATAATGAAGGCTGGCGTTTTTCGCAAATCTAGCCAGCACTTTTTATACTAACCATAGTTATGTTCTAACCAGTTGGCAATCTAAAATTAGCAAAATTGTCAACCACTAGTTGAGTTTTTCAAATTGCGTTTTTCTGTAGTTTGTCGGTGTTGCGGACGGTATGATTATCAATTGACGTCAGAAAGAACTACTGGAAACTACTGGATTCCGTTGACGCAAAACGAATGTGAACACACAATAGTTTCTAGAGAACACAGTATTGTTTCGTTGCTCCCACAGTGTTGTGTATTTTAGCAACATAAATTTTGGTGAGCGCCTGAAAGTGACGCTGATGAAACAACAGCAAACTGATTTACTGCGGTGAGCGAATTAATGTCCTAACTACGCTTATTAGCGACTCATTGCATTACAAAAGAGTCTACAAAGCGTTCGTTTCCTCCCTTAGGGAATACTGAGTGTTGGTAAAATGACAAAGACGAAAAGTTGGTTCAGATTCCGAACAACAAAGTGAGCGATTATTGAGAAAGCGACCAGAGCATTGGAAGGACTAGTTGTTGAGCAGTGAAATCAGAACGCTCAATGTGTGAAAAGATAATAAATAATCGAGCTTCAATAAGGAAGCGGCAAAGAAACCTTACAGCTTTAATAGGCAGTCGAATCATATTTAAACCCGTGAGATGTGTGAGAAAACGATTGAAAGACATAAGAAAGCAATGTTGTTGCTCGAATTGGATGCTTGGGGCTGAACCGCCAAATGCAATTTTAGGTACTTTTAGAAAAGCGTTTTCTCTCACGTGTACCATCAGTTTTGAAATAGTATCTCATCGGCTTTTTTATCCACTTTTCATTAGAAAAATGTCATGGGAGTACCATTAGTCTAATTTTCATAAATTTACAGTGACCATGGTGCCCCGTTTAAGGAAAACTCATTTTCATATTTCTGCTCGGCGACAAAAGTTATAGCCTCCGATAATCAACTATAAAAGATTGACAATTAGGAAAGATAGCAAGATGAGTGTATCGCAGCAAAAACTGGTCGTCAAATCCCATGCGTTTCGTTTAGTTCAGCAATGGAAATGGGCCTTGGCCGGTTTGGTTCATTATTGAGAACCCCCTTGGCAATAAAATAGCCGCCGCGCGGGCCATAAATCCGAGCGGAAAAAACTCCGTCCGCAACTTACAGTACGGACCGAGAAAACAAGGTTTGTAAGATATTTATTATATCTCTGGAGACATTTTGGCGACCAAAACAAACTTCTGAATTTAGCGGGCCGTACAGTGAAGTATGCGTGAATGGTGATTGGTAAATAACCCCGGGGGGGGGGGGGTACTTGGGTTAATGTTTGCTGGGTATGTGCCGCTGGCCTCTCAGAGCCCCCACCCCATTTTAGTCTATTTTTTCGCCAATTATAGACCCCATCTTAGTCACTTTTTGGAAAATGTAATTTTTGCGATCCCAACTTAGTCACTTTCTATTTATGCATCTACCTTGTCAATCCTTTAAAAAAGCCGGGCCACGTGGTTTTGTGCTATTGAGTAACTGGTCAATATTTAAGTTGTGGTTTCAAGAACGAAATGTAATGCGGTCAATGTAAGCTTATTGTTAAATTTAATAAACAACTTTCTGATCTTTTTAACCGAGAATCTTCCCAGTTTGATTCCCTATTTACCCCCAAAATTGGAAAATTTGCGACCCCATTCTAGTAACTCTATTGAAAATGCGACCCCATTATAGTCACACCCCGGGTAAATAATTCACGATCAAGTCTTACAGATTTACAGTCTTTCTCCATATAGGAAATAGTGACTTTAAGGGACGGACCATTAGAAAAGTAATGGGGGGAGGGGGGGGGGGGGGTGGGGAAAAAAACAAAAAAAATTCATGCAAGGCAAAATGCCAAAAAAAAAAAATTCATGCAAAGAAGAAGGTAAAAAAAAAAATTCATGCAGAGGGAAGGTCCAATTGTGACTTTTTCACACGTAGTAAAAAAAAATGCGTGCAGAGAGGTTCACCTGAAAAAAAAAATTTCTGCAAAAGCAGTGAGCGAAAAAAAAAATTCGTGCAAGCTGAAAATTCCCCACCCCCCCCCCCCCCCCCATCACTTTTCTAATGGTCCGTCCCTAAACTGTCCTAAAAATCCAAAAGGAATTGCTGACTTTGAAAAGGAACATCATGTTCCCGTTTCTGTGAGCACTGCAAAAAAAAAAACATTTGTGAGCACTGCAAAAAAAAAAACATTTTAAATAGCTTCTCTCACACTGTACTTAATTTCATGCTGACAATGGATATAGACGAAGATCCCGAGCATTCACTGATGACATCAGCCTGATTTCAGTTGCTTATTTCACCTGGACTCAGGCTATAAGTAAATTCATCACGCTGAAATTAATAGCCCATTTCCGAGTTGCTACATGCCTCAGTTTCATAGCGAGTCCAGGTGCAAGTCCATTCAAATGGAAATGATGGAGTACTCTTATGCAAATTAAACTCATTTCCATTTGAATGGTCTTGCACCTGGACTCGCTATGAAACTGAGGCATGTAGCAACTCGGAAATGGGCTATTATGATAGAAACATTTTTACCTTTCAATAAGGTTTGTGAATAAGTCTTTGGTTCGTTGTTAGTCTCTTGTCCACAAGTCGCTTTTATTTCTGATTATGTTACTAAACTGCAGCCAGCCAATTTGTTATATCGCGTTTCTTGACCAGTCGTGAGGAAATTAAAGCTTGAATAATTTCCTGCGATCTCAATTTACCATTGGTAATGGTCTTTACATATTCCCCTTATTTACGGGACTATATTTTATGCCCCTTAAAGGAGACGAGAAAGGATAAAGATAACTGATCTCAAAAAAAAGATATTATTTTAAAGAAAAACAATTTTTGCCCAATTACGTTAATTAAAACTACGTTATCATGGTACCGTCCTCTCTCGTTAAAGTCAAACCACTTACCTTTCTTAACCAAATCCGCAGTGTTACTTATTGCTTAGTTGCTTCTTTTAATACAGTTACCAAGTACTATAGCTTCCACTGGACTTTGTAAAAATATGAAAAAATAATATATAACCTTGAGCTATGAATACTCCAGCAAACACACAATAAAACGATATTCGAAAATTGGAAGGAAAGCCAAGAAAAAATACTTAAACGTCAAAATTGTCTAAAAACTGAAAAAGAAGAAACGTTTGAAGATGGTTTGTCATAAGTGAGTCTTTCGTCTGTGGTTTGTTTTTCGATAATTAAGAGCCTTTGTTTCAAGTTCTTCAGGAAGGCCTGACTATAATTTTCAACAGTCTAATGGCATTAGAATCCAGCCGCTTCCTGGCTTATCAGTGAAAAGCCCTGAATTGAACAAAGTTTGCATTATCCTTTTACTGGTTACTCATCTTTTTGCAAATGTGCGGCAAGTCAAACAAAGACTACTTTGTACGACGAACATAAGCAAAGTTAGGCAAACTAAATGGAGAATTTACCTCGATTCTCAATATGTATGTCGGTCGTATGAAGCCCCCCCCCTCCTCTGGGGGGGGGAAGGGTGCTAAGAAAAAATTAACACGGGGAAGCTCCGTCACGAGGTCCGACCCCTTATCCTTTTATAAACCATTTTTGGCAGAAAAAATACCCCTTTTGTAGACCTTCCATTAACACTGGAAAATAGCTCCCGTTTTTACCTCATGGTATGTACTTCATACCATGAGGTATTGTGATGGATGGATTTGTCACTCCATTCCCGTTAGACAATTAATTTATGCATTAAATCTGCATTAAATGTGAATTAAACATGTTCTCCCCTGTCTCCCCTACTAGGTTTGGTTTTGTCCACAAAGTCGTGCCATTGTTTTATGCAGAAAATTTTCGTCATCATTTTACGTGATATCATTAGCTTAGAAAATTTGCTATTGTCTGTCAGCCAATCATAATCCAGAATATCGATGTGTAATTTGCACTGGTGTTACACTTTTTGCACTAGTGTTACACTTTTTGCACTGGTGTTACATCTTAACTGCACTGCTCTCAACCAATCAACAAATTTTAGAGTTTATATGCTTAGCGGCCACGCGATACTTGCAGGCTCCCGTGGTTTTGTTAGTAGAGGTAGTCCCAGGGAAAGTCATTCACGTCTTAAGGGGGAGGGGGGGTGGGGGGAGAGGGCTATTTTTTGGTTACCCTCCTTCCATGTAAACACGGCCTTCGAGTTTTTAGGTTGATTGGCCAATGTCATCACGGAGAGCCATCCGATTAAACTTTGCAGAATAATAAGCGGGAAATAAAGCATTTAATGTACTTTTGTGGAAAATTTGTGGAAATGATAATCGTTATGATTAACGCAAAACAGCAGGGAAACACTGCTTTGCAGTCTGAGAAATAGCCTTACTCTTTCAGTTCAGTGGATTCATTTCACTCCATCTTAGTGCTCCACAACTGGGCGAAAGAAACTGGTGGACAACACGACAGAAGAATAATGTAAAGAGTTGTATCTCAATGGCTGCGCTAATGTGAGCGGTGGGCAGAGAATGTAGACATCAGGGAAAAGAGACATGTTATACAAACATCAATTATCTTTCTGTTTTAACTGTTTTTTATTACTATTTCTAACAAATATATAAAGGTAATTTACACAACCCGCGTATAGCAACAGCTAATCTTGGCGGGTATTAGTAATGGGCAAAAATTGAAATTAATAAATTTACAATATTACTACAACATCGGCACTACAATGTAAGACTGTGACTTGCAGTTGGAAACGAAACACATAGCTATAAGGCACAATAATTAGCAATAAACAAAAATTAAGTATTAGAGCTAAAAGACCACAATATTGCTACAATTACACTACAATATAAGACGAAGGCATACAATGTTAAACGAAACACATGGCGAAACATAAAGCTATAGGGTACAATAATTATTGGCATTAATTTTCAGTATTAAAGAATGGGCGTCAACATCATGATAGTCCTCAATCCCAAGTACGGTTAAAAGTAATTTATGAAGTTTTCTTTTAAAAGCTCTTTCCGTTAGCTTACGCCAGTCGAGGGGCAGTTCCACAATCTCGTACCAAACGCAAAAAGATTTTAGTTTCACAAGCAATCTAGATTCCTGAATAAAAAAATTTTTGTGGAAGAGGAACGCGTATTGTGTTCATGAACATCGGACGAATGAATAAAAAGCTGACGAATGTTGCAAGGTGTAGAATTAGTAGAAACATCATGCATTATGGTGGAAACCGTTTCAAATTAAAGCATATTAATGGGTAAAATGTTCGAAGTTATAAAAAGAGGGATAGCATTTATTCTACTGTTGGAAAAGAAGATCAGACGAAGTGCACGTTTTTGCAGGATAAGACTTTTCCAAATCACGCTAAGCTGCCTGCCCCCAAACAGGTATACCGTGGAGCGTGTAGGGAAATATCATACCGGCCTCGCTTATTTCTGAAAAATATCCCTCGATTCTTTAACGCTGAGAATTGTATTTGACTTCGCTGTGGTCAAGGCGCGCTTGTGACCCTAACGTACATCCATCAATTTAAACAATGACACGATGAGAAATATAGGGTCAGGTATGATCAAAGCCGCATTCAAAAGTACCAGTAGTAAGGGGGAACCATATAGGGCAAATAAAGGATTCTGATTGGCTGTTAAAAATAGATGGAATGTGTGGAATGTGTGACTAAAAATAGCGGTGTGACTGTGATTGGTTGGTAAAAAAAAGGAAGAAGCTATAAGAAGGAATAGAGGAAAAGAGTGTGTAGGAGGAGGAAGAAAAGATGGCAAATGAGGAAGATGTAGATCAAATGGAAAATGACTTACAAGATCTAATGAAGAAAGAGCGTATTCATGAAAGGGAGAAGAAAGTAGTTGGAGCATTTAGCGATGTCATGAAAGCAATAGGAGTTGCGGATAACGATGTAGAAAAGCGGGTGAAAGAAACATTATCAAGTGGAACATGTTGGATGCGATCGGATGATGGAGCCACATATGAAAAGAATCATATGAAGGAAAGCGTGAAAAGACAAGGAGAAGAGTGGATGAATTTGACATGGGAGTTGAATAGAAGCTGGTGGCATCCGTACCATTGTGACTGTATTATGTACTGGGATTCAAAAACAAATGAGGAACAATTAAGATGGCAGTATGGTTGGAATATTGTAGCAGAATATGTGTGTAACGAATTCAACAAAGAGAATTTAGTGTTGGAAGCAGATCCCATGACTTGGTATTATTCGTTTAATCGTATGAAAGTGGTAGATAATGTGTCAAGAGTAGAACAAATAAAAACATAGAGAGAATCAACTGGTTTAATGGTTTTTATCCTAATAATAATGTACATTGTCGTAGATGCCCTTACCAGCGTGTCCTGCAAGTTTTAACAGAACATTACCCAGGGTGGGATTGGGTCCTGACAAACCTAAACTAATGCATTCGGCAATCTTATCTATGGTTCTGAGATGTTTAGGTTCGAAGCGAGCATCGACGCGATCACGCCACTGTTTCTTTCTTGCCTCTTGGTTATGTAGGGTATAATAAACAAAAGGGGTAAAGAGATCCAAGAGAGGTTTTACAGGGTCATCGTCTTTTCCATCCACAGAAATCGCTGGGTAACAAAGTTTGGGGCCAATAAATGGAGGGGGCCAATTTGGGGCTTTGATTTGGGGCCAATTTCTTTTAGTGCCATCATGCTTTCGGCATGATGGCACTAAAAGAAATGAAATGCAGTAATAGAGCAAGGTTTATTTAAAAAATCATAATGCGCCCATCTGGAGCATAACTTAAACCATCCGCCCTCTGGGGTGGCCTATAATATTTTATACCAGTATACATTAAATTATTGCGTTTTCCACCACCACGCATGTTTCCCCAAGACCCGATGAAGGGAGGAATGCGTCTGCTAGCAAGTTCAGCTATTGTAGGGTTGCGGCGTCGTCTTTTTCTAACACCCCCACCTCTCTGGCGTTTCCTTCTTCTACGATATCTTTTAGGCATGATGACAAAACAATAAATGACAAGAATAACAGGTTATGTTCTCGTTTCATAAAAAAAGAGGTGACCGGAAGCTTTCTACATAAGTGCGATAAAGAGGATTAGCAGAGAAAAATAAATAAGGTAAACTAGGATTGTGGAAGCTATAAGGATCATAAAACTGCAGCAGGGTAGGGCCACATTTTCGTAACACACCGGAATCCTCTTGAAAAATCGAGTTGGCGGAATAAACTGAAATAAAAGTAGAAAAAAGCTAACATTTAAAAGAACGTAATAATGTCAAAAGATGCATGATATAACCGGGGAAGGGTTTATCCCCGCTTGTAAATACATCCTGTAACAATGTTCTAGATTGGAGATGAAGATAATGATATTCAATAAAAGCATCCAGTTTTTGCTGTTCGTGTAAAGCGCAGCAAAAAGGGTTACGGTAAGCCATATATTGATAAAATTCTTTAGCAACCTCTAATTGTATTAGTGCCTGAAAAAAAAAAGAAGTTAGGAATAAAGATAGAGAAAACCAACGACTATGGCAAGCAAAACAGTTGCCTTAACGAAGAGGATATAACATACATAACGATCAAAGTATTTTAAAGGTATTTGACGTACCGCATTAACGCGTCTTTTAAATTCCGGATCACGGAGCAAAGCAGCAGTGGCTTGTTCACAACTGATAATGTAGCTGTCAGGTAATTGCTTCAGACAAAAGGGGCAACAGAATTTTCGCTCGTTCATCCAGTTAACAAGACAGTTGTCGCAAACCAAAGCATTACAACAAGGAATGGTTGGAGTGGATTCTCCTTGATGGCAAATACCACAGTTTCCAGGTCGTTTACCCTCCCGCGTTAGGTTAAATGAAAAAGCTGGATCAGGGGGTAGCATCTCTGGCGGTATTGGACACCTGGCTATGGGTATAGTAACATTGGGTAACTGCTGCTGCTGCTGCGATATTGGTCTCAGGGGTGGTAATTCAGATAATGCAGGCATAGTGAGTGTACCTGGAATGGTAGAAGATCTTCCGGTAAAGGTTGCAGCAACTGGAGTATCCCCGGCAGTAGTAGTGACGACTACCTGACTAGTAGCACTGGTAGCGGCTTGTTGGAAAGCAGCTTGTTGAATAGAAGCAACCGTTTGCTGTAGTGCTGTGAGGGGGACCGGAACAGAAGCAGTTGCAGCAGAAGGTTTTTTCCGAGGTGATGGAGTGGCAGGAGGGGTAGGTGGCGGCGGCATCACCCCAGGAGAAGATTGGCTAGGAGATTGTGCTACAAGTGGTAGGTTTAGTGAAGAAGCCTTGTCTCCACTGGTAGATGTAGAGCAGCTAGTCACATCTATGGTATCGTAATCATCACCTTCATCATCACCCTCGTTGTTCTCCACATCGACTTCCGTGTCGCTATCGCTCTCCGAAGAATGAGGAGGGCTAAAATAAACCGGTTGTGCTTGCGGAAAATCCAACAAATCCTCCTCTTTGATCTCTGGAAGGGGTGAATTAGAAGGAGTTTGCTCAGGACAAGCCTCAGAGCAACGCAAGCGCTTTTCAGAAGAAGCCCGAGGGTTATCGGTCATACGTCTTTTCCTACGCTCCGCCATTGCACAAAGTAAAGTTAAACTATGCAAGAGCTGCCCTCGTATTATATAGTGGGGTAGCGCAAAGGATAGTGGATAGAGTTAAAAAAGAAAATGGGGGGTGGGGGGTACCCCCCCAAAAAATGGGGATACCCAAATAAGGCCGAAATGCCCAAATAAGGAATAGGAGGTCATGTATAAAAAAAGGAAGAGTTGGCAATATTCCATACTGGTAGAGCTGAGCTATCATGGAATACATGGAAGACATGGAAAAAGAAGAGGAGAACTATAAGTATCAAGAAGATGATCCTGTCGGAAACAGGGAGAGACTATGTTGGCTTTTTTGGGTCAGTTATGCCACCCAGGTTATGCAGCATATTCTAGAGTTAAGTGAGGCAGCCTGTTACGGATGTTCACATCAATCGGTTAACCCAAGAGATCATGAGTGTAGAGCAGATGTACAAGATAAAGTAGATGATTTCTTTAATAGAGCAGTGATAAAAACCATTCCACAAGATGTTGTGAATACCTGGAGAAACGACTATTGTCCGATGGGAAACTATCCCACAGAGATAGTAGATCAATTATTTGATGAAGATTGGATACAAGAACAATTTACGAGTCGGCATGCGAATGCTATACTGATGAGATTCCTAACACAAGGGGATCACGTTAATGAAGATGATGAATTGGATCCATCGCCTGGAACCCTGGAAATAATGACCATGATGAATTCGGATGACGAAGAAGACATGATCAAAGTCGGTGAAATGTACGATATGGACTCGGAGGAAGAACAAGCCATGATAGAAGTGGCCAAAGAACACGAGGGGCAAGTGTTTGTAATTGTACCACCCAAACCATTTGGAGAGTGGATATTTGACATTTGACTTTGACATTGTTTTGTATTCTGTTTTTAGAGAACAAGTTGGTGGTGCGCGTAAACGCAAACAAAAAGAACATGGTCATTATCAATTGAAACAAGTGGTTCGTAGACGTGTGGAAAAATTTCAAACAACGGGACTCGATTATAACCTGGATGTGAAGTTACCAGAAGTAGATCGCTTAAAAGATGGTGTTGTCAATTTGGAGAATGTGTTTGGACGAGTTATTGCCGATATCACACGCACCATGGCACCAGATGATTATCTTCGCTTTGTGTTACAATCCAACGAGTTATCGGCACCCATTAGTCTACCATTTATGCCTGTAGATGAGTTATCATCGGAACGAATCATGTACGAAGTGGAACGGGTCTTACAATCGCACGAACAGTTACATAGCAATCAAACATTTGATGTGAATTTGGTACATGTAACCAAACCGAGAGGAACGAGAGGAAAACACATAATAAACATGCGTAAGCGTTTACAAGAGAAACGTTGTTTGATTCGTATTGTCAACAAAGACGAACTGTGCATGGCCAGATGTATAGTGTTGGGTTTAGCAAGATTACAGAATGATCCCGCTTATGAGGATATAAGGAAAGGGAGACCGTTGCAAAGAACGAGAGCATGGGAGTTGCACAAACTAGCAGGCGTCGAATTAAAAGCCTGTGGCTTGGAGGAAATAAAACGATTTCAGACTGTGTTACCGAACTATCAACTGGTGATTGTAAGTGCAGAACATTACAACAGTATCATCTACAAAGGACCGGACAGAGACAAACAGATTTTCCTATACCTGAATAACCAGCATTACGACTTGATCATATCCATGCCTGGGCTTCTCGGAAAAAGTTATTACTGTTTACAGTGCGAAAAAGGTTATAACACGGAGGATAGCCGCCATCATGCTTGCGAAAAGAAATGTTACTCTTGTTTTCAAACCGCCTGTCCCGGAAATGAATTCAGTTGGATCTTCTGCGACAAATGTCAACGGTCGTTTAAAGGCAAAGAGTGTTTCGCAAATCATGAAAAGAAAGGACCCCAAGGTAGTCGAACAGTATGCGAAACCTATTTCAAATGCAAAGAGTGTGGCAAACTGTTAGACAGAACGCGTCGAGATATCAGAACCCATAAATGCGGTGAAAAACTTTGTCATGTGTGTGACAGATACGTGGACCAAGAGCATCGATGTTACATGCAAGTGATGAGAAAGAAAAACAAAAGAAAGAGAAACGATGATGATGAACCGCTCATGCTGTTTTTTGATTTTGAATGTACGCAAGAAACGGGCTATCACATTCCTAACCTTGTGGTGGTGCAAGACATTCATGGGAAAGAATGGATCTTTCACACCTGTGAAGCCTTTTGTACTTGGTTGTTTGACGAGATGCCTGGGGCTACATGCATAGCACACAATTTTAAAGGGTATGATTCGTATTTTATTTTAGATTATTTATACAAGAATAACGTGAAACCTGTTTTGATCATGAATGGAGCCAAAATTATGGAATTGAAAGTACCCAGTGCAAATGTGCGATTTATTGACAGTTTGAATTTTTTTCCCATGGCTTTGGCCAAACTACCCAAAACATTTGGGTTCAGCGAACTAAAGAAGGGGTATTTCCCACATTTCTTTAACACTCGTGACAATCAACAATACGTGGGACCCATACCTGCCATACAGTATTACGACCCAGATGGAATGAAACCTGAGGTTCAACGTGAGTTTCTGAGATGGCATGCAGCCCAAAGAAACATTGTATTTAACATGCGAAAAGAACTAGTAGAATATTGTCGATCAGATGTAGACATTCTGCGTCGTTGTTGCTGTAAATTTATCACCACGGTACAAGAACTTTGTCACATTCATCCCTTTGCACAGTGTATGACCATTGCATCGCTGTGCAATTTAATTTTTAGAAGCATGTTTTTAAAAGAAGGTACAATAGCCATTGTACCACACTTGGGTTACCGAAAAAAAGCCAAACAATCGTATGTTGCCTACCAGTGGTTAAGCTACGAATCACATAAAGAAAACGTGCGAATCGTTCACGGAAGAAACCAGGGGGAGAAACGCGTTGGTCCCTATGCATTGGACGGTTACTGCCCAACGACACAGACAGCCTACGAGTTTCAAGGCTGTTTCTCATTACCAGAAATCGCGGACATTTCGAGCCCGTAATAGTTGTCAGCGGTGTATCCGCAGAACAACACGATCCAATATGGCGAATGTTGCGGGTCGATCAAGAAAGCGCGTATTTTACGATGTGCTCGACGACTTAGGCACTGCCAATAAACCATCAATCAACTATAGTTGAATTGAGGAGGTCTATGTAAGTTGCTCTTACGCAGGCATCCTCCAACAGCTCAGCCCATACGTATAACATTGGCCACGGAATCTCCACACAAAAAACATATTCCTATTGTTGAGCAGCCTGCTGCTTAACATAACGGAGGGGAAATTCGGTGCTCAGCGTTAACCTCCTTTCTAGATTACGTTTATTATGCTCGGTTAATATCTCGGACATTTTGCTCGACTGCAGTAGCGGGGATTTTGGTTTCCGCGCGTGAATTACTAGCG
This sequence comes from Ricordea florida, assembly GCA_949710005.1. Classification (NCBI taxonomy): domain Eukaryota; kingdom Metazoa; phylum Cnidaria; class Anthozoa; order Corallimorpharia; family Ricordeidae; genus Ricordea; species Ricordea florida. The sequence continues at coordinate 11,545,262 of OX453278.1, read as the reverse complement.
CTCAATCCTAGCTTGGCACGCATCAAAAGTGTGCCTGGCATATTTGTGTGGTAGAGAAGAACCTGAACACTAATTTAGATCAGGCAAAACATGGCGGAAGAGTTTAAGTTCACTTCATTTTCTTGCTCGTGTGCGGACATTTGCTACCTTTCGAAAATGGCGTCCAGACAACTGTTTGGCATGGAAAAATGGAGGATTTTCAGGAGCGTTTGGAAGCATTTTTCGAGGGAGAAATGTCACTTTTTACGGGCCATTTGGACACTTCGAACCTTCCAGTAACTATCTCGATGCGGAGCTGGTGGCTTCATTCAGTGCATTTTCCAATAATCGATGAGTATTCGACATGGGTTACAGCAGATTTTAAAGGGCTGTATGGAAACTCGAGGCCGATAACACTATAGAATGGGACCAGCTGGGGAAGTAAGTTGACTTTATTAAATGAGTTGCTTTTACGTTAGGTAAATAGCCAAACCAGTTCTAAATATGGTTCGATCCAGAGAAGTGAGAGTCGTAAGCCCGTAACCGTGCTATTTTAGAAAATTCCCAAGTTTCCATACAGTTCCTTATATTGTTTCGACGCCATTATGGACGCAATACGCACGCGCGGCCTCCATCTTGTCCCAGATTTCTGGCAATGTCCATGGCTGTACCCGATGCTTTCCTGCGTCAACCGTGAATCCGATCAGTCAGCTAACCATGCAAGAGTTGTTCGATCACACGAGGGGGAGAATCGAGTATATCAAGAAACAAGGTCTAAAAGTAATCGAGATGTGGGAATGCGACTGGAAAAAGTACCTAAAAGAAAACCAAGAAGCGCAACAATTTGTATCCACCTTAGACATTGTGGAACCCTTGAATCCTCGCGATGCATTTTACGGGGGTAGAGCCAATGCCACGAAACTGTTGGTGGAGAACAAGACCATAAAGTACGTGGATTTCACCAGCCTGTATCCCGTCATAAACAAAAATGGACAATACCCTGTGGGCCATCCCGAAATTGTTACAGAAGAATTAGACGAGAGAAATATTGCGCAGTATTTTGGGCTGATGAAGTGCACTGTCCTTGCTCCTCGGGGATTATATCACCCTGTACTTCCTGTACGATGCAACAACAAGCTCATGTTCACATTGTGCCGAACTTGTTCCGAGACCCTACAACAAACGGTTTGTACACATAGCGAGAAAGAACGGTTGTTGACGGGCACGTGGGTGAGTTTGGAACTCATGAAAGCCGTGGAAATAGGGTACGAAGTGAAAAAAGTCCACGAAGTATGGCATTTCAAAGAAAAGAGCACCACGTTGTTTAAAGAATACATTGATTTATTTTTAAAGAAAAAGCAAGAGGCATCCGGTTTTCCGTCTTGGTGTGAGACAGACCAAGATAAAGAACGCTACATTGCAGACTACTTGGAACACGAGGGGATCTTGTTGGACAAAGAAAACATTCAGTTCAATGCAGGGGCAAGGAGTATTTGGAAACAGATTCTAAATAACATGTGGGGAAAACTGGGACAAAGACCAAACCGACCAAAAGTAGAAGTTGTCGACAATCCCAAACGTTATTTTGAACTTTTCACGAGTGCAAAGATCAAGGTAAAAGATGTGCATCTGGTCTCCGAGGAGATGTTGGAAGTATGTTACGAAGAAGAAAACGAGTTTGTACAAGCATCCGATCGTACTAATGTGGTGTTAGCAGCCTTCACAACAGCCCAAGCTCGGTTGAAACTCTATGAAGAGATGATATAACTGGGGGAGCGTGTCTGTTATTACGATACAGATAGTCTCGTGTACATTTCAGAACCGGGAACATACGAACCAATCCTCGGTGATTACTTGGGACAGTTAACCAACGAGCTAAGTGACAATGACTATATTACCACGTTTGTTTCAGCGGGACCCAAAAACTATGCCTACACAACCTACCAGGAAAAAACAGTCTGCAAAGTACGTGGCTTTACGCTGAACGTAAGAACCAGTGAACAAGTGAACTTTAATACCATTTTGAACATGGTAAAAGCAAACAGTGAGGAACTTGTAACCGTACACAATCCGCACAAGATTGTGCGCGACACAAAGAATAAGAAACTAAAAACACAAGTCCAGGATAAAAGATACAAATTGGTGTACGACAAAAGGGTGATCAAATCCAATTATGACACATTACCTTATGGCTATTGAGACTGACCTACAATTTGGCTTGTTGTATTTGTTCCGCTGGTCCAGTACTGTTGTTTGTTCATTCCCCATGGATGTATTGCTGTTTTTCACTTCATTCTGGGAGTGCTGGGAATCTGGCCTGTGCTTTTCTGGAGATTTGAAAAGTTCATCCATGGTGTCTGGAAAAAATATGTGCTCCATTCTGTTCTTTGTTTTCTGGAGATTGGAAATAAAGCTGTGTGATACGATTCCAGTGTTTCTTGGAGGTGAGCATGTGATAGGATCTCCCTTAGCGTTCTTTTGCATTCCTTTGAGTTTTTGCTTGACGGTTGTTGTATGATATTCTAGGTCAAAATGCAACCTGCAAACAGTTTCGTGATACAGAACTCGGTATTTCTTTCATGAACCCTTCTTTCGTGCACTGTTTTACCGTGTTTGGTTTGGTTTGCACTAGTAATATTCTTTGTTGCAGTGTTCTAAATACTGTGGTTGGCTTGATGAACTCTGCTTGATAACATTTTGTCAATCAAGCCAGTAGTAGCATTGCTTTTTTCTAGCTGTTTTCTTTTGCGGGTTTGTGGTTAACTCGCTGAGATCGGTTTGGTTTTGTGGTATTCTTTCTCCAATTGTGTTTCAACTCGCTTATATTGGCAAGGAAAAATATCAGGAAGCAGTCAAAAAATTGAATTTGATCTTATTCTTTGATTTGGTAGCCTTTCTTTCAGTTCTTTCTCTGACAGAGTTCGTTTCTCTGAACTGAGGTTCACAGTTTTGTTACGCTACCTGGGGTACTTTGTAGTATCTTTTCTTCTTTTTCCCGGGACTATTGAGAAACCTTTTCATCCCCCACTGTAGCGGTTATGTCTTTTATGTCTTTTCCAGTTACAGTTGCCTTCAGTTTCGGATGGGATGACAGTGAATGACAGTCACAAATCGTGTCCAAAACACTGATGACCCAGTATTTCAGCATTTCCAAGAACAATGTAAAACCAGAAAAAAATTTCAATAACAATGCAAAACCAGAAAAAAACTATCAATTTACTATTCAAATTTTTATGACAACATGGAGGTTTTTTTTGGGGTGGCTATAAGGG